>APFE031089683.1:0-25361 GCA_000404065.3 Pinus taeda | reverse complement strand
ATTTTGCTTAGACTTATCATACTTTTCATTTATCTTTGCTAAGCTTTCCTTGGCTTGATTGAGTTCTGACATCTGAGATTCTAGCACCTGAAGTTCTTGCCTTAGTTTCTGCATGTCCAGGCTCTCGGCCTGCTCTGTTGTTGGTGCTGTAGTGGCTGGTGCTGTGGTGCTTGGAGCATCTTGTTGTGCATGTTGTTTTGGAGGGGCAGTATCTTGAGGGGTCTCCTCAAGGTCTATTGATTCTGTGGGTGGCTTGGAAGATTACCCTGCCTCCCTCCTTTGTAATGCTGCTTCTAAAGTTGTCTCAGTGTCTTGCAACTTTTCCTGTGTTTCTACCAGTTCTTTATATAATGTCATTAGCAGTGCAGTGACATCCCTTTCTTGCCTCTGCTGGGCAACTTCATCTGTTTGTGGATGTAAAGTTGGGGGGATCTTCATTTTCTTCTTAATTGCAGCTATATCTGCATCCCTTAGTTTAAGGACCTGCTGTATTGCCTTAACGTCATTGGGATCATGCCCAAACTCTATAATTATTTCCTCCAACGCCTTGATTCTATTGTCTTTAGCTTGAGAGGATGCCCTCTCCAACTCAAGCTGTGCTGCAGTGTTATTTAAGCTATTTTGCAGCCTGTAATTTATCAAGGTCTTATCTGCCAGAGTGGCATAGACCATCTCACCCGTCTGCTTGTGGAGCTCGATCTGGTCCATGGGGTGGATGTCCTTTGAAAGGACTTCTAAGTTTGTCCTTATATAATCTGCAGTTGTTTGAGGTTGCTGCACTGTAGGGGCAAAATGGCTCATAGTCATTTTGCCTTCTTGCACATCAAAGGCAGCCATTAGCCTTTGTTGGTTTGCAGGGGCCATATTCAATAAATGATTATAGAGCCGAATCTTTATTGGCTCACTCCTCCTTTTGGCGTCTTTGAACTGCTCCTTTATGCTTGCAGCTGTGTTCTGCTGTTGTCCTGAGGAGCTGACCTCCCCAAGTGCTGCCTTGTCCTGCTCTTGATGTAATGAGCTGGCAGAAGTCTCCAGGCTGTGTATTTCCTCTTCTAAAAAAGGATTGAGTCTTTGCCTCTTATCTGGTCCTTCTGTGAGGGGGGTTTCCCTCTCCCTCTTTCTGCTAGTGTCCTCCCTTTGAGGGGTTTGGAGGACAGAGGAGTCTACCCTAGAATCCTGTCTAGGAGGCGCCATATTAGTTGCTTTTTCTTGAGTGGCTGCCTGGCCTTCTGCTTTTTGTTTCTCCTGATCCTGATGATCAGTTTGTTGTTGTTGTTGCTGGGGTTGCTGTTGTTGGCCTTGCTGGCCCTGTTGGCCCTCTTCTTCTTCCATTTCTTTGCCTTTTCCCTTGTCCTGTCCCTGTACTGAAGTTTGTGCTGCCTCTTGTTGTGCTGCAGAGGAGGAAGCAGGTGCTGTTGTGTGAGGACTTCGTAGAGCAGGCACCTGAGAAGGACACTCCAAGTCAGCCATTTTCAAGAAATGTCTTCTAGCCCTCTCAACTAGCTCTTCCTGAGATACAGGCTCTACTAAAGTGTTTTTCTTCCATTTTGGTTGGTTGGCATGTCTTGATATATGGAGTTTTCTCTCATGCTCATAGCTAGAGAGTTTATATCTCAATCTTCTCGAAGATATAAAGCCATTGGGGTCATAGGGCTTCCAAGGGAAACTGAGTGTTAGGCCAAGGCCTTCCAACATCCTATCTGCCTCCTTCCATCCTTCTCTTTTGTTTAAAACAAAATGACCAAGCTGGTTTTTAACTTTTAGTTGTGCCTTCTTGCCTTTCCCTACAAAATGGATCTGATCGGCATTGCCGAATTGTCTGAAATACTCCAGGGCAAAGAGCCTCATGGGCACAAATCTGGGTAGCCTGAATGGGCGCAGCTCACACCCATATATCCTAATCACAGTGTGATGCTGGTAAAAATACCAGTCTCCTATGCTATAGGCAGTGGACAGTTGCAGAATCCTCTGCATTTCATCAGAGAGTCTTGGAGGAGGTTCTGTCATGAGCAAAGATAAGGCTGGATGAATGAACAAATCTATGAACTCACAATATGTATAGGGCGAATATGCACGCACATGGAAAACTGAGCTCCAATACACCACTGATCTTGGGTTTCCTGCTGCATCAGTTCTCTTGATTTCAAAAGAGAACTTTTCATGTTGGTGATAAAGAATAAGATGATAAATATAGGAAGTGTATCTGAACACCCTTTCTCTAGATAAGTGCAAGAATTGCTCATGTATCTTGTCAGAAATATATGTGGCATAGTCATAGCAGATAGGGGCCTTACCAGGGGTGAACATTGTCATCATGACTAGCACAGTTTCCTCTATAAACTCCATTGATTTATAACTCAGTACTGAGCTTACTATATGGGCCAGGTCCAGTCCAAGTTGATTTAGGTATCCACCAAATATGGGAGGATGTAGCACTGTATCTGACTTGCTAATAAACAGTTGATTTAATTTCAGGATCTCTGCCTCTGTGAGTACTTTGGTCCCTTGATTGATTAAGTTCAGCAAGGATAAAGGAACCAGTTTCCTTTGGGTTTTAAATTGAACCATATCCCTGATGGCTTGAGGGGTGGTATAGAATACAATTTCGCCTTGGGGATTCATTACAGCCCTCTGTATTGGATCATAACAACTAGCACATAAGTAGATGAGGTCAGGAAACTGTGTGACTTGGGGCATTTTAAAAGTTGGGAGGGAAGACTCCCAAATGCCTAGGATATCAGTTCCATCTCTGTGCCTAGCCCTGAACTCATTTAATAGGTGGATATGAAATGTACATCTGGATCTGTAGTCTTCCGAGATCTGGTAATCCAGGTCTGCTAAATCCTGCCAGTCTAGCTCTCTCTGAGGAGCATTTAGAGGAGTGACATTAAGGACTGCAGGGGTTTCCATGTCTGACCCAAGTGTTCTTTGAAATGCCGGGTCTTGCTAACTGATACACTGGAATTGAGAGGGATCGAAGGTAATAGGGTTGGTACACAGTCAAATATAACAGCGTTTGAACTCTCTGAGGAGGCCTTTATGCAATTTGACAGACTCTCTTTGACAATTTGGGAACAATGGGGTGAGTTCACGATTGCGCGAACAGGGCAGGGTTTTAACAGAAATTGAAGTCTAAATGAGGTCTCTGCCACTGTGTTTCAGCTCTAAACGGTCCAATAGAGGTAGGATACAGTTGGTTTCTTGGTGGAGTTTCAATCTTATGGCTTCTTGTGGTGGATTTTACAAGAAATTTTTTAAGAAAAAACCAGTTCGAAGGAGGACGAAGACTCAAATACCTGTTTAACAGTAGCTTGGGATGAGGTAGCGGCCGGGTTTGCGCTCTGAGCTCTCGCAAATGGTCGTAGGGTGGCTGGTGGATCAGTCGTCGTGGAGTGCATGCAAATAGCGGAGCAGTGCTTTTCTCAGAAAAATGACAAAATTGGCGAAAAATGGCGAAAATATGGCTTTTTAGTTTTATTGGCGCGCTTTTTGGATGACGTCAGCATGATGTCATCATGGGGGACCGGGTTGGATGACGTCAGTAGGACGTCATCGGGTGACGTGGCAGCCTAAGACCAGTCCACGGGGATGATGAGGTGGCGGCCAGGTGGGCGAATGGGGGACGAGGTGAGCGGACATGGTGATGACGTGCGCAGACAGCGGGACGGGGACGTGGGCAGGACAGGTGTCATCATATCGGGCCCCCTCCTGCATGGCAAGGAATCTGTCAGAGGGGGCTCCGATGGAATTTGGGCGTGACAACTGTCCCCGCGTGACGTAAGCATCTGACAGATATCAGAAGGTATCTGTCGGACGTCGGGGGCCCTCCGATATTGATGTGAGCCGTTGATCCTTGGGCGCGCGATCGGACGGCTGTCGGGCGATCAATTTGCACGGCATCTAACACCTGTCTTTATTAACTGTCGGACGTTGGGTTTTCCCGAAATCACTGCATGCCGTAGATCTGGGACAGGTGCCATCGGACGGTCATCGGACGGGTAATCTGCACGGGAGATAGCGGCCAGCGGGATGGTTTAAAAAACTATATTTCTCGGCTATTCACGATCGGCGGGCCCCTCCATGTACCAAATGATTTTCGGGGGTTTTTCATGGTTTTCTTTACAAAAATATTTTGGTGCACCAACCTTAGAAAAGTGTGAAATTTGCGGGTTTCATGCAAAAGTTGGGTGCAAACGTTTGAGAAGGCAGAACTATAGGAAAAGGGGTCAAATGGATTTTATACAACGAAAAAGGATAAGCTGGCCCCCGACCTTAGGATAAGGCGGGAGAAGGATATTTACACCATGTTTCCCCCCTTGGGTGGTTTTTTAGGGGATTCAAAGGTTTTCTTCAAAGGTTTTTTAAGGCCAACATGGAACTTTTGGGTAGGAAAACAGGCTAAGATGGAGAGAAAGGTGGAACATGGGTTCTTGACCTTAACCAGGTGTTAATTCAATTCCCCGGGAGTGAAGATTATGGCTATAGTGCCAAGGGGGGGGGATATTTATACATTGTGGGGTTTATACACCATGGTGTTTATAATAATAGGGATAATGGGGTATAGGGAGCTAAGTAGTAGAGTTAGTTGTTAACATGGAGGGAACATATGAACGAGGGCTACTTTAACCAAGTTTTCTTTGAAAATAACTTGAAATCAAGAGTAGATCAAAATGAAAATATTTTTGCACAAGAAATGTGGCTTTTAAAGCCATAAGAATATGACAAAGATATAAACTTCTGTGCTCTGTACAGCTTGGGAAAGGTTGCTAGAAAAGAGTGATATACAAATGAAAACAAGGGAATTAGTCATGCTCCAGTGTGTTGCCTTTCTTGTAGATGTTTCAGCAACTTTAGTCTTGAAAGAGACAGCACTTCTGCAACCCCACCTACCTACCCAACTACTTTTCCTAGCATTTTTTATTCCTTCTTAGAGGGTGCACTTGGACTTGCAAACCCTTTGTGTGCCCTTTTCTTTTCATTAGCTTTTTTGCTTACATTTCCTATCTAACACTACCCTTATTCCTTCCAAGGCCCCAGATTAAGCAGTTGGGAACCTTAGCTTCTCTACCTGGTTACTGATCTGCCAAGATTAAACAGTTTGGACAGATTTCTTTCTCTATTCTACAACATAAATTGAAAACATGTCATGATCCAGATTAGACTGTTGGGTCATCCATAAACCTTTGTGCAAAAACAGACCTATATACACCTTCTTTCTTGTAAATATGGAACCTTTGTGGTAGCAAAGAATGGATCATATTTGGCACTTATTTTGCCAATCATGAAATATGAAACCTATTGGTATAGGTATCCAACACTTTGCACTACTTCTAGTCTCATCTCGTCCAGTTGGTTCAATTGTATAATTCTTTCTTGTTGGGCTTCAGAGAGGTCTATTCCTACGTCTACAAGAAATTTATGTGTATGTATTTGAAATTCTATTGGCAGCATGGCCTCTTTGCCATACACTAGTTGATAGGGAGTAAACCTTGTTGTGTTTTTCCAAGTAATTCTATATGCCTAGAGTGTTCATTTAGCTTGTCGGCCCGATCCTTTCTGTTTGTTGCCACTGTTTTTGTCATGATCCCTTCTAGTGTTTTATTTGTAGGCCATTGGCCTGCAGATGGTACGGTGTGCTCTGTCTATGCTTGATTTTGTACTTCTCTATAATTTCTTGAACCAGTCTTGATGTGAATTGAGTCCCTTGATCAGTTACTATCTCTCTGGGTACTCCATATCTAACAAATATTTCCTCAAAAAGGAAATTTATTACTGTTTGTTCAATTGCCCTTGCAAGTGCCTTTGCTTCAACCCATTTAGTCACATAATCGATACATACAAGAATGTACTTATTACCTTTAGATGGGGGATTGATGGGTCCAACAAAGTCTAGTGCCCATTTTTCAAATGGTTCTAGATGCACTTGTGGCTGTAGTGGCATCTCATCGAAAGTCATTGGTCTGCCCATGCATTGGCAGCTGTCATAACTTCTTACATACTTCTTTGAGTCTTTGAAAATTGCTGGCCAATAGTAGCCAAGACTATGAATTTTGTGTGCTACCCTCTTAGTAATAAAATGGCCACCACAAGGTTGATCATGGCATGAGGTCAGTATATCAATTATTTCATCTTCTCTAATGCATATTCTAATAATCATATCATAACCACTGTAAAATAAATCACCATTAACCCATGAATATCTTGCGCTTTGTTTGATCAGACTTTTCTTATCCTTTGAATTGAAAGATGGTGGTACCTTTCCTGTGGACAAGTATTTAGCTAAATCAGCATACCATGGAGTTAACACTGAAATTGCAAACAAGTGTTCATCAGGAAATGAATCTTCAACTTGGATGGTTTCGCCTGAATATTGTAGTTTAGAAAAGTAATCTGCTACTTGGTTCTCTTTCCCTAGTCTGTCTAGTATGGTGAGATTAAATTCATGCAGTAAGAGTAACCATCTTGTGATCTTACCATTAGTAATAGTTTTGTTCACTAAGTATTTAATGGCGGAGTGTTTTCTGTGAACGAGGACTTCATATCCAGTTATATAATGACGAAATTTGCTACCGCATGTGTAATTGCAAGCATTTCCTTTTCCGTTACTATATAGTTGAGTTCAACAAGTGTCAAATTTTTACTAATAAAGTAAATGGCGTTAGTTAAAGCATCTTATTTTTTTCCTAAGGAAGCTCCTACTGCTATGTCAGATGCATCAGTTTAAATGTGAAAAGGTAAAGTCCAATTGGGTCCCCTTAAAACTGGAGTAGTACTTAGTTTCTCTTTAAGTTTCTCGAAAGATTTTTGACAAGCCTCATTCCAATTGAATGTTACATCCTTTGCAAGAAGTTTAAACAGTGGAAATGCTATCCTGCTAAAATTTTCAATAAGTCTCATATAATAACTTGAATAACCAAGAAAACTTCTCACATCTTTTTGATTTGTTGGAATTGGCAATTTGGCAATAATTTGTATTTTGTTTCGGTCTACCTTGATTCCCTTAGGAGAAATATGATGTCCTAAGACTATTCCCTCATTCATCATCATATAACATTTTTCATTTCTTAAAGACAAATTGATTTCTATACATCGTTGTAAGAATTTCTCAAGATTTTGCAAAGAATTGTCAAAGGAATCACCATATACTGAAAAATCATCCATATATACCTCAACACATTTGTGGACTAGATTAACAAAAATTGTTAATACTGCTCTTTGAAATGTTGTTGGAGCATTGCACAAGCCAAATGGTAGTACGTTGTAAGCATAAGTTCCCTAGGGACAAGTAATGTTGTTTTATCTTGGTCTCCTTAGGCTATGCTAATCAGATTATAGCCACTAAAACCATCTAGAAAGGAAAATGACATTTTTCTAGCTAATGTATCCAAAACTTGGTCAATAAATGGCAATGTAAAATAGTCTTTAAGGGTGGCCTTATTTAGTTCTCGATAGTCAACACAAACTTGCCCTTTACCATTTTTCTTGGGAACTATTACTAATCGAGATACCCATTGGCTGTTAGAAATGGGATAAACGAACTTTACTTTTAGTAACTTCTGCAATTCATCTCTTACAACCTCTTTGAGCATGGGGTTCATTTGTCTCTATGGCTGCCTCACTGGTTGAATACTAGTGTCTGTATAGATATGGTGAGTGCAAGTTTCCAGGTGAATTCCCTGCATGTCAGTATAGTCCCAAGTGAATTCCTTTTGGTATTTGGTGAGCAAGTTAAGCAATTTATTTTCCTGTCATGTTTCTAGAAAGGCCTCGTTGTTCAATGTTTTTCCGGGGTTGTTTTCTATTATCTTGCTTTCTGTGTTTGTAATGGAGTTGATTGGAAAGATTTCATCAAATATTTTTTTCAGAGAGTACATAGTACAAGTTTCCTGAAAGCTTTATGCCAACATGTAATCATCACTAGTGTATTGTTCATTTCTCAATTCATTTGAAACATCAGGTTGGGAGATAAACATTTCTACTAAATCTTCATTATTATTCCCCTCAATATCATACATTTGATTGATGCTTAAAACAAAGTACATTTATTCTTAATCATTGTACTTGTCATCAAGCCATAAGTTTTGTGTTACTGTTGGGGCTTGTGCTGATGGGTACAAAGTGAGTTGTTTTCTCTCCGTGCCTCTAGAAATGATCATGTTACCAAATATACATCCAATGAATGCATCAACAGTTGCCAACCATGGTTTTTCAAGTATGAGTGGATGTCATCCTAAGTTGGATTGTGGCTGAAGTACTAAGAAATCAACTGGATACTCCCAAGAGTCCAGTGAAACAATTATATCTTCTAGTGCCCCCTCAGGAATGACTTTAGAGCGATCTGCTAATTCCAAAACAATTGGGGTTGAATGTAGATTTGTTAGCTGCAATATTTTCATTGTGTCCAATGTCATAACATTTATTGCAACTCCTAAATCATCAGAGTATTTGGAATTGAAATTTTGTTGATAATTGTTGTGACTCTAGGTATTCCTGGGTCAACATATTTTTCCATGGAAATGACGTTTGATATCAAGCCCGCTAAATTTCCAATGACATGTATTGTTTGTGGATCAAATCTTTTCTTTGCAGGCTTCTTGAGATAGAGCTCTTTAATGGCTTTGGTATAAATTGGAATATTCTTGATTACCTGGAGTAATGGAATTTTGACATACACATTTCTCAATTCATCAAGAACATCAAATTATGGCAATTGTGTGGGTAATTTTGGTTGAAGTAATCGTTTGAAAAATGGAGGTGGTTGTAGTGTTTTGATTTTTTTACCCTATTCTAGATTGTTTTGTGCTGGGTCACTTTGTTTGCTACGTGGTTGGTTTTCTTCTTCATCATCTTGATTCTCTTTTTGTGATTGTGTTTGAACAGGTGGAGGTTCTTTATGCAAAGTTCGACCCGACCTTAGTTCAATGTTTTTTAGTGGCAGAGTTGGGTACAATGGTCCCTCATCTACACTATAAGTTGGTCTATCTATTCGGTTGTTTGGGTTAGCTATCGGTTGAGTTGGTAGCTGTGTGGGTCTAGGAGGTTGGTTGGATGGTAGTTCTAGCTGAGGTCGATTTATTTGTGGAGGAGCAGGTAAAGTTTGTTGAGGATTCTGCTGTTGATAAGCTACTGTCTACTGAGGGTATTATTGTGGATATGGCTGAGAGTATTGTGACTGATAGTGTTGAGGATATGGCTGAGAAAATGGTTGTTGATATTGCTGAGGTTGTTGTTGAGTAAATTGCTTAGGAAAATAATATACTTTCCATCCTTGTTGTGGGTATGTTTGTTGCTATTAATTAAACCAATTTTGCCAAGGCATAGGAAGATTCCAAGAATTTTGAGCAGGCATGTTATAATTTGCTGAATTCGAATTTTCATACATACTTGGAGGTCGCCTTCTAGCTCCCATGAAATACATGTTCTCCATTTTTGCATTGGCTTCCAAATTGTAATTCTACAAAATTTTCATCTTTGTGCAATCCTTAGTGTCATGATTTTCTGTACAAAACCCACAAACCTGCACATTATCTAAAGGAAATTCTTTCAAAGCATGTTTTCGTCTGCATTTGGGACAATATATAGATAATTCTTTCTCTTTTTTGTCTTGTCTTTTTTTTTGTTTTCAAAGTATCTATTTGGTTCCCAAAGTACTTAGAAGGTTTGTTTTGAAATCTTTAAATAGATTGCCTAGTTTAGTGCTAGTAATATTTCATGTAGCAGATTTTGTGATCTTTGATGTCATGGCTCTTTTCCCATTTCTTTCCCTACTCCTAGAGTAATTTTGACACAATTCAACAATCTCCTCAAAAGGTAAATTAGAAATTTCCCCTTTACCCATGAGATTGAGGTCATCTATATACTCATTTCGGATGCCTTTAAGAAAGATTTTTAGAATAAGATCAATAGACATAGTTCTATGTTTTGATTTTTGTAGATTATATGAGAATAGTTCCAAGTATTCTTCTAATGTCTTGTCTTCTTGTTTATTCATTGTTAAAGATGTCATCTTTAGAATCTTTTGATCGATAATAAGATTGATAATTTTTCAAAAGTAATATTCTCATGTCATCCCAATTAATGACTGAATGTTCACCTAATCCCATGAACCACCTAAGTTCTGCTTCTTTTAAGGTATTAGGAAAAATTCGAAGTCTATGTGCATCATCAATATATCCATAGGTTCGACATACTATGTCAAATTCAAATAAAAATGAGTCTGGGTCTTCGGATGCCATACCATAAAAGTTTGGTAATACAGATGGCGGTATGTTTTTCATTTTAATTTCCTCATCCATTTTCTCTCCTCTATCTTGAATTGGAAATTTAAATGTGGATTCCTCTGTTTGTGGTGGATTTTGATTTCCTCCAAATAGAGCATCATTTTATTGTTTTTCTTCATTCTCCTTTCATCTTCTCCTTTCTTCCATTTGTTTCTCATACTCTCTTAGTTATTCAGGTGTAGGTCCTTTGGATCCTCTATCTTCAGCCATTGTAATTTGTGATTTGTCTAAGGTTTCTATCTCTTCTTCTTGTTTTAGTTCTTGAGGGAAGATTTTTTCATAGATAGGTTTTTAAAAATTTGTACTACTCTCTTTTAATTTATCTATTGTAGAAGTCTTAGGGATATATCTTTTCTTTGCTTCCTGAGCTAGTAGGATTTGTCTTTCAATGAGAGTGAGTCTTTGGCCTGATCTCTGTTTTTCCTCAAGTTTTTCGACAGTAACTTTTCCTGTTGGTGTTGTCTACTCAATATTTTCTAATGGTTTTTCTCCTAATGGTGGATTAGTTGTTGGTTGGGGGGTTTTTGTGAATCTTCCTTTCTCATCCCTAAACCTAGACATAAATAAACATGACTAAAATTTAAATTTAACTCTATGTTTTTGTTGTTTTGTTGATTTTAAGTTCTTTTTTCTTTAATATTTCTAGTTGCACCTCCTTGGAAACAATGCCAAAATGTTTGGTATTTACTTACTAAGGTAAGTTAAGCTCTTAATTCCTTTATTAACCCAGGAAAGTACACTTACAGGTGCTCACCTAAATTATATAGATCTAGAAGGATCTAAGGTTCTACTGATAGCCTAGTGAATGAAAATAACAGTGCTCTCTTACAAGAGGTCCTTCATTGTCTTTTCAATCACTCAAGTATCAATCTAGATAAAACAAATTTTATGAAATTATAATTGCCTAAATATCAAAAGTAGAGTGTTAATGACTGGTTAAAATCCTAACGTTCCCTTACAAGAATATTGCTCAATAGAACTTTTTCCAATCATAATAATCCAAGGTAATTTCAATAGCAAATTAAATCAAACGTTGAATAAGATGAGTAATGTTGCAAACCAATAACAGTTGAATATTTTTACAAGAACCACCTATCAAACTGAAAATTGAATCTAACAACTACAATCTGAATCACTTGGAAATAAACTAGAACTATCTTCAAAGTCAAAGCCAATAAGAAAATATGGAAATTGTACGAAAACAAGCATGTATATCAATTTCAAGATCAGAATTGGTTGAATCCTTTTACAAGGTTCTTTTCACAACAACTGCAAGCTCTTTTCAATTGATAATTCTAATAACATAACCTTTACTTCTGCACACAAAATAACTTCTAATTTTCGAATTTGAATATATAGCTAGTAAGGAAACTTAAAATAGAGTGTACCAGTGTAGTGATGAGGGACCTTCAACACTTCAAAAGCACAATATAAAATGATTCAAAAGAGTGTAACCACTGGATATTGAGACATAAACTTGGTGACGAAGTTTGTATTAAGTCTAGAAAAAAAAATGCACAAGTTGTACTTTCATACATTCACTATCCAGCTCTAAAACATAGTCTTCTTCCATAGGTTATTTATCATGAATCCTATAACAAAAGAAGCTATTCCTCCTCCCTATTATTCTAATATAATTCTATTCATTACATCCAACAAAGTCAAAATTGAATCAATTCCTTCACTTATGAAAAAATTCTCAAAATAGAAATTATTCTCTTCACAAAATCTGGAAAATTTGCTAAAGTGGTTGGGTTTGACCAGTGTTGACCTGACACTTGTTTTCTACAAAATTTAAAGTGGATAGGTGATCCACCATCCATGTAAATTTTACTTCATGCCTAAAATCTTCAAATTCTCTCACCTATTGTGCAACATGTCAAACAATGGAGCATTTACAGGAAGTCACAACTTCTTGTAATTTTCTGAAAAATGTCATTTTTAATAGAATAATTTCAAAAATTAATTCCAAGCTAAAAATAATGATAATTACATCATATCATTTAGTTTCTAAGGATTATAGTTGGAATATGAAGGCTAAATGGTCAAAAATGATAGTCAAAGGAGAATTTTAAGTGGAATGGACAGTTACAATTTGATACCAACAATAAGCAAAAAATTCCATTTCCATTGAGAAAATCCAACTATATTGAAGCACTTTATTGAGTCATGGATGGTGTTCATCCTCCCCCCCCCATGTTTTATTCTCCCATCATCAACCTTTCCCACGCTTCATTCCACCTTTTATACTACATCCAAAGTTTTTGGCCTGTTTCTTGTAGTAAAACAGAGGATCCTATAGTAGAACTAGGACATCCTTTAATTTTCCTGTAGGAAATCCTGTAGCAACCTGTTTTGAGCTTGAATTCAAGAAAATCATCACTTAAGCTGGTATTAGGCCTCCACTTGACCTCCATACCCTTAAGACCATTCTAACCCTCTCCCTCCATACCTGTCTCCTATGCCAAAGAACAAGTGAAGATTAGCATTTGCATTTATAAAATGAAAAAATAAAGAAAAAAAGTTATTTTCATTTCTTAATTAGCACATGCATGCAACAATTATATTACTCCCTAGATGAGATCCCATGCTCAGTTAGTTTATATCATCACATGTGATAAATAAGTTTAATCTAGGTTTCTTTTGCAAGATAAATGTGTCAATGAGTAATAAAAGGATTTCATGTCACTTTACAAGCATCTTCCAATTTAGTCTTTCATTCCTTAAAATAGGTAACATTCCTTTTCTTTCATTAAAGATATTTTTCTCTCCTCCAATTGGTAGTCAAAATTCCTCTAGTAAATAGAAGACTGCTTTGAAAATCCCTAGTGGTCTATCCTCCTAGTTGAACAGTGAGAAGAGTAGACCATTAAATCTATTTGTGTATACAACACTGTCACTTCCAAGTTTGTATGAACCCCCAGTTGATGAAGTAGAGATGGTATCCCCAGGAGTTGCAACATTCTTTCTGCAATAGTGGCGCGCATCACTTTTTGGTGTCGTTGCCGAGGAGGTGTCTGACTAGATGTGATATTTTCTTTCTTTCTTTCTTCACTTCTTTCTTTCCATTCTGCAAATAGTTCCATTCAGAAAGTAGTTGCAATTTTGTTTTGCTTTCTTTCCATTCTGGAAATAGTTCCATTTAGCTAGTAGTTCCATTTTGGTTTTTCTTTATTCCCATTTTTTAATTCAGCAAGTAGTTGCAATTTGGCTTTTCTTTCTTTCCATTCTGCAAATAGTTCCATTCAGCAAGAAATTGCAATTTGGTTTTTTTTTTCTTTCCATTCTACAAGAAGTTCAAAAACACAAACCCTAAAAAGAAAAAACAAAACTCCTTTCATGCCTCATAGGAGTAGGGAAAACTTAGGGATTTTTTTTCTAAATAACCAACCTTCCCCCTTCTTCGGTGGTTGTGAGATAAGGGACTCAATAGGTGAACAACCAAAGAATTGTGAAGATCCTATCAGGGAACAAGAAGAGACCATTCCACCAACTTACACCATGGCTAAAAGTAGAAATGTGATTGGAGACAGAGAAGGAGATGAGAATAGAGATTAGGGTGATTTTCCCATCAGAGAAACTAATTGGGATGCTAGGATGAAAAAAATAAGCCCCTCTTATCTTCCTAACTTCCATGGCCTCACCTTAGAAGACCAAACACATTTATGTTTGAGTTTGGTGTCATATGCAGAAGTTATGACTACACCTCTGATCATCATAAATTTAAATTATTCCAATCCACTCTCAAAGATGCAGCCTTGCACTGGTTCATGGGTTTACATGGGGACAATATCACCACCTGGGCTAAGATGCAAGAAGCCTTCACAATAAGTATAGGGACTACTACAGGTCCAAATATACCAAAGATGAAATTTTTAGAATGAGTTTGGGACATGATGAATCTTTAGAAGATTATGAGGAAAGAATCCAACTCAGCTATAAAAGGGTTAGGTGCACCTTTGATCCTGAATCACTTAAGCTAGTCCTTCTTAGGAGGATCAAGGAAGATCTCCTAGAAACCCTAAACTTGTTGTTGGGAGGGGGCATCTACTAGTCACCCTATGTTTATATCAAGATAGGTTTCACGAATCATTCTAGGGAAGCTAGAAATAAGGGTAGGGCTAGTCACAATGTGGCCAGTTTGTCCTCTTCTAACACATCCATAAAATGTGAAATTGGGAACATGTTGGAAGACTTTAAGATTGAAATGTTGTGTACCCTTGCTTTGCAAATGGAAACCATGTAGATCAAGAAGAAGCGAGAGGAAGAAGAGAGAGCCTAAGCTATCTTCTTCCCTAGATGCACCAAGAGGGACCCTAGGAACAAATGTCCATTAAATGTTATAGAAATATGCTAAGTCTGTGAGGAAAACCACTCCATAGACAAGTGCCCTTACCTTCCTGGATTAAAAGGTTCTGTATCAGGGAACTAAAGGGGTGATTGAAAAACTCTGCTACATCAACCAAAGGAGGCCTCAAGGACGTTCACCATACCATCAAGGTATGCACGGGGCATCCTATTCATATTACAACCCTAATCAGAATACATCCATTCCCCCTTGTTGCCCTCCTACTCATCCTTTATGGTTCACGCCTTCTCCCTCATTTTTTTCACCTCAATACCATTCCCAATCTTCCAACCAACCATTTTAGCCATATGCTCCTCCACAACCTCAGTGGAATGCACCATCCCAAGGGTGGAGGCCCCCATACAACGAAGCTCCAACTCTATTTCCTCCACCTAAAGCTCAACCATATATCCTACACCATTCTCCAGTGAAACAACCTTGTATGCCTGCCCAACAAAGTCCAAACTCGAACAACAGATAGGCACGACAGGTCTACGGTGGGGAAAAATCCTACCCTACCTATGTTGTGGAATTTAATGAAACTGACCTCGGGTCTAGAAGAGTTATTCCAGATAATCAACTTCCATCTCCACCTGAAGACCGTGAAGAGGAAAAACACGAAAGTTTCCCTCAAGAAAATCCAACTCCATTTCTTGAGATATTAACCCATCCTATACAACACACCCCAGAAGAGACTAAACTTCTGGGTGAGTTTAAAAATCTGTGTCAAAATCCTATTTCTGCAAGCTATCAAAATATGTCCCCATCTACAACAAGTTAATTAAGGAGAAGTGTTTCAAACTTCCAGGAAGGAGAAAGAAAGACACCCCTACCATTAATGTCATTGGAAAATTGTCTGACTTAATGTTGGGGTGAGTGATTTGCCCAAAGTATCTAGATCCTAGAATTCTTGTAGTAGATGTACACATCGATGGAACCATTTTCCCCCATACCTTGATCGATATTGGGGCTTCCATCAATGTGATGACCAAGGAGATGATTCTTAAAATGAATCTCCAGGGATCATTAAGAAATACCACAATAGTCTTGTAACATTCAGACATATCCACAGTAGCTCCTGAGGGAATTCTTGAGGATGTGATGGTCTCCATTGATTCCTATGTATACCTTGTTGACTCCTTAGTTATCCAACCTAATACAAAGTTCAATGGTTGTCCTCTGAATTGTGGAAGGCCATCGTTAGCCATTGCCGATGCATACATAAGTTGTAGGGCTAGGAACAATACCATTAAAAATGGGCATATGTCCAAGCAATTGGTCACGTACCCACCTTCTCACCATCTCTAGGGAATGAATTACCTTTATGGTTAGATGAGGAGGAAGAAGATGAAGTCTACTCTTACCCAATCTATACCTTAGATGCTATTATAGGAGTGGGGAAACCTGATGAAGATGACTTGATTAGGAAAATCCTCCAGAATTAACCCCCTATCACCATGTCTCTTGAGGAGTTAGTAAAGGAAGCCAAGGAAAACCCTTGGATTGGTATATGCTAGCTGCCTCAAGCCCTACTCATGTCAAGATGATATAATTTGGCCTAGAAAGAGCATTGAAAATCAACCCCTCTCTCTTTGTACACCAAGAAGAGGAGTTATGTCACATGCTAAGAAAGCATTTGGATGCCTTTGCCTAGAGTTACAAGGAAATGAAGGGATTACACCCTTCGATGTGTACAAACCACATTTACATTAATGAAGGTTGCAAGCCAATCCGCCAATCTCAAAGGAGAATGAAGCCAACCCTCACGAATATAGTCAAAGAAGAACTGCAAAAGTTGTTGGATGTGGGGTTCATTTACCCCATCTCAACTAGTGAGTGGATGTCTCCTCTGGTTCACATTCTAAAGAAAAATGGAAAGTGGAGGATTTGTGTGTATTACCAAGATCTAAACAAATACACAAAAGAGGACCATTTTCCTCTACCGTTCATTGACCAAGTATTAGATGGTCTGGTGGGAAAGAAGTTCTTCTCTTTCCTAAATGGATTCAGTGGTTACAATCAAATCCAAATCAGCCCAAAAGACCAGGATAGAACCACCTTCATCTGTACCTAGGCTACCTTTGATTATAGGGTCCTTCATTTTTATTTATGCATTGCCCCTACCACTTTCCAAAGATAAGTCTTGAGCATATTTGTAGAGCTAGTCCATGATTCTCTGGAAATTTATATGGATTATTTCACCCCCTATGGGTGCGATTTCCTGGAGGCTCTCTCTAACTTGGGAAAGGTGTTAAACAAATGAATTGAAATTATCCCTTAGTCCTAAGAAGTGTGAATTCTTAATGATTACAGGGACTGTTGTAGGTGACTCAATATCCCAGGAAGGACTACAAGTAGACCCAAATAAGATAGCTATCATAAATAGGGTCCCTACTCCTAAGAAGCAGAAGGATGTCAAAAGTTTATTAGGCTTAGCTAGATACTATAGGAGATTCATAAAATATATTAGAAAGGTATCCTTACCCTTGTTTGGACTATTATCCAAGGACTCTGAATTGTTATGGTCAGAAAATTGCCAAGAGGCCCTAGAAACCCTAAAGGACAAGTTAACTACTACACCTATTCTCTGAGGCCCAAATTAAGCTCTTCCCTTTCACACACCTGTTGATGCCTCTCACAAAGCTATAGGAGTAGCTCTGTCTGGGCCAAATAGATGACAAGCTACCTGTTGTCACGACGAGTTTTCACTGTGTCAACAAGGGGAGCTAACCTGATTGCAGATCCCAAATAGATCTGCTTTCATTTGGAGCAGCTAATTCCAATAGGTTTTAATTGATCCCGTAAACCATTATAGGTGTTGAAAGATTGCTTCCCAGAAGAAGACTTCAACTAAATCAACAAAAGTAACAACTAACCTATGTGCATTGTGTCCTATCTATACTAATTCTACCTACTTGTGTTACTCCTAACTATTCTAACATATCCTGCAGGAGCATAATTAGAAGAGATTAAACATCGTATATGGATTCCAAGTTCAAATGAATCAATTACTAGGTTCATCGATGAACAATATTATGTTTAAGCTTAATTGCAATCTAATTACTCATAAGGGAATATACTTTCCATTTCATACAAATCAGACTTGCAACCAATGTTTAATATGGTTTCGAATAGGAGACCGTTCATGAGTTAACCATGCTAACGAATTATATTCAAATAACAAAGACTAATCATAAACTGTATGTCATTACTATGCACAAAAAAAAATCTTATATCTCTTCATGCCAGCGACAACACTCTTGCTCCAAACATACAAATCAAAACTATGAAAGGCCTCTTATTCACTAAAAAAAGTCCTCTTTATTAGCATAATAAAATCGAACCCTGTTCTACCAACCAAAAAAGGTTCTTTACCCATATTTAGAGGAAATACTTATGTAGAAAGTGAACTAGCCTTAGGTCTTCCACGACCTTCCACCTTCCCATTCTTTTCAATATTCAAATTAAAGTATAAAAAATAGAACTATCAATGAAACTGCTGACACATTGAGGCCATTGTTGCTGGAGCGTTTTATTTCGTGGAGAAAATTAATGATTGTCGATGGAAAGAAGAATGACAACATGCCATCTCTTCTCACACGTATTGACTGAATGTTATTCCTTATTATTTCCTAAAGGCAAATGAAGATAATGCACTCATCATCCAGAATTTGGCATGATTTAAGGTGTATTTGGAGGTAATAATAACTTGATGGATATGCACTATCAGGAATACCTCTACTTAGCATAGAGGATGCCTCCATTATATAATGTGGTGGTTCCATATCCCTTTCTTGTGGAGTATTTCTTTGCAACATCGACATCGGTGATGTAGATGTATCATCTAGAGTCCTAAAAGAAACACAAGGATCTTTATAACAACATATGTTATACTTCCTATCCTAGAATTTTAGGACATCCTACCCCATTCTATCCCAAAACCACGACATCTGGTGACAAAAAATCAGCTAGTAGAGGTATCACGTGGACTAGGAATACTATTCCTGTGATGATCATTTAACAATTGTGTTACTTCCTTGAATTTTATTACCACCTCCCAATCCCTTTGCACCTCAAAGAATTATTTGGAGTTTAGTTATATATTGTCCATGTGTATTATCTGAGAATTTCCTACAATAGTGTGCAAGAAAGACTTATATTCATTTCTCAACATGACAATTATCCCATTCGCTTTCTCCCCAAATACCATCTTCTTATCTATAGTTGCAGGTGTAAGTAGGCAAGATGTCCAGGACCTGAGTTGTGGCTCAGCTTTAGGATGCAACACATCAAGGATCCTCTTAATAACATTCCACAAAACAATCCCAACTAGCGGGGAACACTATAAAGGCATACATCATCGCCCTTGGTTACTTTTGCATGTTCTGAAGGCCAAATTTCTTTGGTATCATGCCATCTCTCAAGGAATAAAAAATTCAGAATAATATTTCTCCAATGCTCCCACCACTACCTCTCTATGACTGTGATTGCATTTCCAAGTCAATTGATGATTCAGGCTAGTGATCGAAAATGATAGTACTCATTCAGTGTTTCTTTGATGTGTTCATATGTTTCTTCGACAGATTGCGAGGTAGAGTGCTGAGTGGTTGTTTCCATCCATCGAACTCCATCTAACTTGCATAGATCAATCAGATGAAGGCATTTTCTAGGATCCACAGAACAATATACATATGAAACAAATCTTTGAGCCCACACCTCCTTTACTGGATAGGTATTTCAGGATGTAAGATTATTTTGCAACTCCGCAGTTGCAATAAAAATATTTGTTACAAGATGGGGAGCGCTAGAGGGAGGATAAGGAACTAGGAGTTGTCGTAGTCTATTGTGTAGCTCCACACTGTATATGCCTTCTCTATTGCCTATCATAAATTCCTCCATTTCGGCCATGTGTGACTTGCATCTATTTGTTGTAGCCCTTCCTGATGCTTATGCATCAGCTCGCTGACCTCACTTTTCTTCTCTTGGTCCTTCCCTGCAAAAATTATCAACATTAGCTAGGATTATGAGAGATATGATAGAAACACCTAAAAAAATCCTTACCTTCATTAAACTTTCATAAGGAGATAGACTTTGCAACTGGGGGTTATATGAGTCCTTCCGGCTCTAAATCTCAAGAGGGTGTGATGATTTTTATTTGGTCACGACACAATGATGTCTCCAAACTAGCTAGGTGATGTTTTGGGGGACTGATGATTAAAATCAAAATAGATAGCAATGAAATGAAATGGTTAAAGTCTTTTGGAATGATGGGGATGCATCTATTCAAATTTTGTTTCCATTTATTCATATTTGGTTTTGTGAACTGAGAACCCCCAAGGAATTTTCCTGAAATCTAGAATTTCAGCATTAGGGGAAGCGATCACATGAAAGTCTCTGACTCATACTATCTTAGGCAACGTTTTAATGCCAGACACAATTCAACATTTAGGAACCTTTAGGTTGATTCCACAAATGATATCATCAAGCATTTCATGACATTCTTCAGGCATGCACAGTCACAATTTCTATTTGATCTCAAAATGCATCACAACCATAATCATTAAACCATTCAACTTTGAAGATGTAATTCTATCTGACCACTCCAGTTATCATGCGGAGAAACGAAAGATCAAACTTCTTAGGGGACCCATTCAAATTTCCCCCCGAGAGAAAGTTTTAATAGGGTGGTGGTTGTGGCCACAACACTACCTTATGTCATTTACTTCATGAGAAAAAATTTGTCCAAAGCCGAGTTAAACTACATAGTGACTGAAAAGGAGCTCCTAGCTCTTGTCCATTCATTGAATAAATTTAGACATTACATTATTGGTTACCAAACCTTTATACATACCGACCATGCTGCCATTAAATATTTGATGAATAAACCTGATGTGAATGCCCGAATTATTAGATGGTTACTTTTGTTACAACAATTTGGTCTAATTATTATTGATAAGCTTGGTAGAGAAAATGTAGTTGCTGATTTTTTGTCCAAATTGACTTTGCCTGTAGATGAGGAAGGAATGGTTGATGATGAACTGCTAGATGAGCACTTATTCACCATTTCAGTTTTCTCTCTATGGTTTGCTGACATATCCAAATACTTATTAGTTGCACAATTCTCTCCAAATATTTCCTCCTAGGAGAAGAGAAGAATCATAAGGAAATGTGCCCCATTCACTTGGATTGGGGGCAATCTCTTCAATTTCAGCCCAAATCAAATTTAGAGAAGATGTGTCAAGGAGGAGGAAGTTTTTGACATCCTTATGGCCTATCATGATGGGCCTTGTGGAGGTCACTTTGTAGCCAAAAGTATAGAATTCAAGGTTCTACAAGCTTGCTTTTATTAGCCCACTCTCCACCAGAATGCAAGAAGGTATACTTGCCAGTGTGATCAGTGCCAAAGGATGGGGAAACCTACTCCCAAGGATGAAATGCCTTTGCAAACTCAAGCGAATTTCAAGCCATTTGATAAGTGGGGCATGGATTTCATTGGGCCCATTGACCCTCCATCAAGACAAGAAAAGTACATCATTGTGTGCATCGAATTTTAAAATAGTGGGCTGAAACTAAAGATGTCAAGGTAGCCACAGAAGAAAAGGTGGTTGAGTTCTTGAGGGAGAATGTGTTTTACAAGTTTGGATACCCTAGAGAGCTGGCCATTGATCAGGGTAGTCAATTCACCTCACACATGATTGAGAATCTAATAAGACATCATAAGATCAAGCACAAGAAGTCCACTCCTTACCACCCTTAGGCTGATGGAAAAGTAGAAGTCACCAAAAGAGAATTGGAAAGCATTCTGACCAAAGTGGTTAGCAACAACAAGAAGGATTGGGAAAATAGACTAGTGGAGGAAACTTAGGCCTACAATACAACTTGGAAGACCACCAATGGCTTCACCCCTTATGATTTGGTCTATGGGAAGAAGGCTCTGCTCTCCATTGAATTTGAGTACAACACTTTAAGGATGGAAGCACAATTGGATCAAGATGTTACAAGGGCACAACAAGAGAGGTTTCTCCAACTAAATGGATTAGCTGAATTCAAGATGTAGGCCCTTCTACACAAAGAGATGACTCAAGTACAAAGAAAAATCTGGCATGAAAAAAATATCAAAGAAAAATTATTTCAAGAAGGTGGTTGGGCCCTAATGTATGATTCTAGGTACAATGATTTCAAAGGAAAGCTAATGACTAGATGGTTAGGACCATATGTGATATAAAAGTGACATGATAATCAAGTTGTTCATATAAGAACCATCAATGAAGAAGGTATCCCTTTACTTGTCAATGGGTATAGGTTGAAGGTCTACAAAAAGCCTTTGTCAAAGAATGACTTCATTAGTAGCATCAACAAGGCAGTAATGGTGATTGAAGGAGTCTCGACTTCCACCTCACCAATTTATTTAGGTTCATTGAAGTTTTGAAAAAAAAAGAATAAAAAAATAAATAAAGAAGAGACCCAGGTGAAAACCTCCAAGAGGCACTTGAGGCCCACTCTTAGGTTGAAAACCCCTTTGAGGCAGCCCAAGAGTGTTAAAAAAATAAAATAGAAAAATAAAATGAAAAATAAAAGACCCCTGGGTGAAAACCTATTTTGAGACATTGATGGTAGGAAACAGGAGGAAAACCTCCTTTGAGGCAACCTCGTTGTCTTTAAAAAAAGGAGAGAGAAAAGAGAAGAAAAAGAAAGAAAAATCACAAAAATAATGGCAGGGACCTCAAACCTACCCTCTCATAACAATTCTAGTTTTTGCAGGTTTTCAAGAAGATAATGGACATAGAAATCAAAGGGAAGCAAGCCCTACAAAACTCCATGTTTTTCTTCATCCATTTCATCTCCTCCATAATGCCCATGTTCATTCATCCATACTCATCTCCAACAACTGAAAATTCAAATTTCAGGCAATTTTGTGATTTCTATAGTATTTCCTAGAATTACTATAGGAGTTTCCTGTAGTACTACAGGAAGTTCCGGAAATCTATAGGAAAGGAAATCCGATTGAAAAATTATGATGTAGACCTATTTTGGATTAAAAAAGGAATCCATTGACTTCACCACATCTCAGCCAACACCCTTGGTGACCATGTCACTCCTTGTGTCCATAAAAGAAAATATAGTTAGAAAAAAAAATAAAAAATAAAAAATAAAAATGAAAAAAGAGGAAAGAACATCAAAGGGACATGCCACCAACAACCTAACTCACATACCACTCCATGGCCACACCTTCCACTCATTCCAATACCTATTCACCCTCCAATTAGAGAAAGGGCACAAAAATTGAAAAAAAGGGCAGCTACAAGATTTCCTTTAGTAGTACTATGAGAAACCCTATAGTAGCCTATTTTGAAGTAGCAGTAGGCTCCAAGCCCAACCTCTAGCACCATGATTGAAATAGGAGAAGAAGAATTGTAGGCATAATGGAACTTCTCTAGTGCTTAACAACAACAGAGGAAGCCAACACCTGCACATCAACAAGAAGACAACCCATCAACAAAATTAAATCAACAAAAAAAATGCAGTTGAGAAGATGTACCAACACACCAGAACCACCCTCCAGCATGCATCAGCATGGAAAAGGAAGCCACAGATATGTCACCTCATCCATACTCCCTCATAAGCATGAATATGATTAAAACTAATATTGGAATTTGTAGAAAGTTGATTTTATAAGTGAAGGTGGCCAGTTAACTTGGCCACCCTCAGTTCGATAACGAAAAGTAAAGTGCTAGTCAATTGTACATGTGGAAATGGCACATAAAGGGGAATAAATGGGAAATGTGGTCAAGTTACGGTGAATAGAAGTGGGTGATGATTACGAGGAAGGGTGGCATGTTAACTAGTAGTGGGACCAACAGTCCAAAATGAGAAATATGTACTCGGCCAACGAGCACATCAGTCAATGAAATCACCAATAAATATAAATATTACCTGAATTTCATGAAAGGTATAGTTCATTTTGAGATGTTGAGAGCTAATATCACCTTGAGTAGCCATTGAAAGGAAAATTTATTCTCGGCCATCCTACAGTGAGAACCTACAACAAACACATAGAAACTATAGGAAATAATGACGAAATCCAGTCTCGGCATCCTACAATCAAAACCTACATGAAAACTATAGGAAATAGGGAGGATTATAAAAATTCTATAAGTGGGTTCTGAGGGCCATCCATTCAAGAAATCTCATCAACCAAAGAATTGCGTAGAAAGGTAGGTGCCATATACTATGTGCTATCATTTGTAAAAGGGAAAAGGAAATAAATTGTCATTTCTTTTGAAGTATTTACAATGTGCATAGAGATAGACAAAATTATGTGGAGGATTGTGTAGAGTAAACACTAAACCCTCATCACCTAGAGAATCTCCTAAGCTATACCCACAAAAATTTCATACAAATAGATTGACAGAGAGAAAATATGAAAATGGGTTTCAACAAAAGGGAGCCTGTTAGGCCCCTATAGTACTAGTGTAACCCCTTATTGTTATTAGTACAACCCACTTATTATATTGATGTACCCATGTAGTGCCCATATTGTTACTATTGTGCCCCATAGAAGCCCACCGTTGTTATTATTGTGCCCTTACATTATTATTGTTATGTCGGCTCTGATTATGTTATGACCCCCTTAGACTCCTATATATAGAAAGGAGGTCTTTTCATTTGTATCATGGAAGAATTGTTCATTTATGTAATGTAAAGGAGGTTTTCCCTTTGAAGAGGCTGAATTCTAAGGCGTGGATCTATATTTTCTATCTTTTTCTTGAGCTGGTTTCATAACATTTGGTATCAGAGCTTTGGATTCTAGGGTTTTGCTGCTCCGAACAGGTCATCATGGCATTTTCGCTATAACGTTTTTTCTGCAACGTTTTAGAAGTGAAAAAACAAACCCATTTGAGATGAAAGTGCACTGAACCTTGGGTCCAAACTTTGGAGCTTTTCAAGCTATATTTGCGGAGATATGATCTGAGGAACTTGGTCTTTTTTCAGACTCCTGAATTGCATTCCAAACAGGTGACTTGGGAAAACTCGTCATAAATTTCTCTCTGAGCATCAGATTGAAATTTCGTAAGAAGGTATAGAAAGAGGACAGAATGTAGTTTCTTGTATATATTTTTCAGAGCCAAAGGTCCAAAAAGTGACACATGGAACGTAGTACAAGTTCACTCTACTGAACTAGTCTATAATCAGGTCACTTTGGGAGATTTCACATAACTCTTTCTTGGAGAATCCAATTTGGATCATACTCATGGAATTGGTAAGAGGACGTAGAGGGCTACTACAGGTCACAATTTCAGAACTTAAAGATCTGAAAGTACAGAGTTACATTCGTTTCAAGATCAAGCTCCTAAAATCAAGAAAAAGCAAGATGAGGAAGTTTGATGGCAAGGATCCAGTAAATTGGATACTTCAGATGGAGCAATATTTTGATCTACATGGTGTACCACTGTTACAAAAGGTATGTATTGCATCTTCATATTTAGAACAGGATCAATTTTTATGGTATAAAGGGCTTTGTTCTCGTAAACGACTTGTTACGTGGTCAATTTTCATGGAGGAAATGATAGCACAATATGAGGATACAAAGAGCAACACCTTCTTTAGAGAAACACCACAACAATTGGAAAGAGTAAAAGGGCTTTGTGACATAATAGAAAGTAAAATTATGAAGCATACCCTTCACAACTATAAAGATGGAAGTGTTGTTTCTCCTAACCTTCCACAACCTA
>APFE031089678.1:0-23050 GCA_000404065.3 Pinus taeda | reverse complement strand
AAATGAGTTAAAAACGAGGTAGCTATCTGACTAAAGTTATAAAAAGTGGCTCGCGGTAACTCAATGTACCACTTGGCCGCAAGACCAATTAGAGTGCGCTGGAAAAGTCATAAACGAATTGAATCATCTGAAATGGAATTAGACGCACACCAGAGGTGATAAGTCATCACATGATTCGACGGGTCCTCTCCTGGCTTACCTTCGAACTTAGGAATATCACTGGGCAACTTATGCGGCATTGGCGGCCAATACTGAAGATAGTTAATTGGATCGTTCGTAAGGCGCGTCAAGTCAAGCAAGTCCAAAGTTGCGATAAACAGTAACTGATGATTAGGGTCCCTAAAACTCTAGGTCTGCAGACCAGCCCCAGGAGGAGGATATCCAGGATAACTAGGAATTGGAATCGCATTTGGGATATTGTGTCCTCTTGGAAAACCAGGATTAACCAGACCATACTGGGGTTGCTGAGGTTGTTGATATGTATACCCAGGGTACGGTTGATACTGATAGGTTGGTTGCTGCATAGCAGGACCGTATTGGTACTGTCCTTGGTACGGTTGTTGATTAAACTGAGGTTGAGTGGTGACAACCGTACTTCCTACAGGCATCTGAACAAAAGTGTGGACCGAGGGTCCAGAATGAGGTAAAGATGTCTGAGGAGTAGATGCAGGAACAGTAGAAACCGGAGCTGTCGATACTCCAGAAGAAGGTGGGGTAGATGCAGCAGACATTGCAGTAGTTGCAGCAGACGTTTGAGGCAGAGTACGAGGTGTACTATGCCCAGACTGAGAAACTACAAAAGGTACAGAAGTTTGAACAGTAGACTGGATAGGTTGCTGGGATGAACCAGAAACCAAGGGTTGTCCAGTTTGAGATGACAACTGCGCATTCGGTTGCAAGACCTGTTGGGATTGAGATGGATCCCACACTACATTCGTCCCGGGGTACGGACCCATAACAGGTTGAGGATATTGAGGACCATAACTGGGTTGAGGGTAGGTTTGATAATATGATTGACCCGAAGGTGATTGATAACCTTGAGTTGGGTACTGACCTTGGGGTTGATATCCCCAAGGCACGTACTGATACTGGGGTTGACCTTGAGGTACATATTGATACTGGGGTTGACCTTGAGGTACATATTGATATTGAGGTTGACTTTGAGGTACATATTGATACTGAGGTTGACCTTGAGGTACATACTGAGTCCGGGGTTGACCTTGAGGAATGACTGTCCCGTAGGTATGTACTGTCCTTGAGGTTTACCCCCAGGCGCAAACTAAGTACCTTGAGGTTGCCCCCTAGGCATATACTGGGTACCTTGAGGTTGTCCCCCAGGCACATACTGGGTACTTTGAGGTTGCCCCCCAGGCGGAGACTGGCCACCTTGCGGTTGAGGATTGGGAATAGAACCTGACATCATGAGAATATATTCTACACTCAACGGTTTAGTACCATTATTTCCAGTTAATAACTTTTGTTCAATAGGTTGAGGAGATGCTCCCGAAAAAGTACCAGACATGGAATGATACCCAGAAGGACCGTCGTACAAAAAGGCTTCCGGAGATTGAGAAAACATGGACGACTGTCTGGACATATTCAACGGAGGATAGTAACCTCTATGGGTTGGGTGATAAGAAATACGAGGTGGTGAAAAACTTAGTCCCGGGTTTTCCAAAAAATCAATCAATGAAAGATACCAAGCACTGCTCCTAGGTTGACTGTAAAAGATTGATTCATGCTCCCTAAGGTCTAAAGTAGGTCGATCTTCTAGAATAGGGATGCCTTCTTCATTTTCCAAAATAGCAAGTTCTTCAATAGCTATTAGTCCAGAAGGAAGATTTTGGGTAGTTATCGCTTCTACCCTAGGTGAACTAGGACCACTAGATGCTGGAGAAGCAAACCCTGATATTGGAGTAGCAACAATTTCATATTCGGGTTTAGATATTTCAGGTTCTTCACCTATATCACTAGTAGATGAAACACTACCAGTAAATTCTCAAACGGATACAGGATGTGTACTATAATCTGCTATTAACACTGAAAAATCAGGATTATATCCCACCAAAGTAGATTCTTCTCTTTCAGGTGACCCACTTCTACTGTCTCTAGGAGTTACCAGGGCCCGTAGCCCTTCAAGCTGGCTTGGTTAAAACTCAGGAGGTTGGCCCCGAAGTCTATGGGACTTCCTTGGTAATTCAGCCACGGTTAAAAACTTTTAACTACTTCACACGAAAACAAAGTAAAATCTCAATGAAAACCTCCTAAAGCCTCTAAAGAACCAAGCAAATTGAATCACACGCCTAAAGAATCTAGGAGATCAATCACACACAAACAGTAACTTTCCGTACCGAAAACACTAGTTGGTGATGAAATCCAACGTCACAGAATTCAATATAGAAATAGCGGTTGGAACAGTTACCCTGGCAACCTGCTTAATGAATAGACTGGCACAAGTTTCTCCACTAAACCGTCTCAAGTGAATAGAACCCCCAAGAAAATCCAAGTGAGTCTAGCCGATGTCTGCTCCAGGTACTGTGGGATCTTCCCGCCACCGTCACATTAGGAAGAATCCTATAGAATATGGTCACTATGGTTACCAATAGAAACAAATATACCTGGGGGAACAGTCTACGATCCGATACGCACGCAAGGGCAGAGTAACAAGCTCAATCCCCTTGAAGGCTCCTTGACATAAACCAAGGTTTACCAACAAGTGATCCCAGGCTCCTCGACAATGGTTAATCCGAGGTTTACCGTTTTTAATACGTGAATATCTAGCATCGTTCCCAATGAGGAAGGATTGATTCCCACACTGGTTCGGACACGATCTCATGCTTCTCCTTTAAGAGGAGCTTTCTTAGAGCATAGATGCAATTGGATTTCTCTCCTACCGCAAGATACATCTACTTGTTTGTTTTACTGTCTTGGAGAGTTAAGTACTCCCTACTCCAAGACACTAGCCTAAGCTATGTTGGTGTAATAGAGCCCTAGAAATAAAAAGATTTCTAGTTTAATTTTACTTTAAGCGTTATTTTTATTGGTTTTTGATTAAGTCAAGAGGTGCGGAGATGAAACTCGTGGTGTGAAGACTCGACTCAAAATCACTAAAAATATGCACTTAAGATGATTAAACAATCTTTGCTCTTCAATGAACTTCTAGCTAGGAAAGAGTTTGAGAATGCAAATGCGTGAAAACACAAATCTTTCTTAATAAACAAATTAAAATAAGAGTTTTTGTTCCAATGCACTCAAAACGAGACAACTATTTATTTGCACAAGAATTTCCCTTTTCATTCAAACGCTCAAATGCTACCAAAACAAACCTTTTCAAAAGAGATTTTTGTATTTTTTATAAAAACACTCACAACTATGACTAAAGCAAATCTTGAGAAAACTATGAATAAAGCAAATCTTAAGATCTACAAACTATAAAAAACTACTTCAAGTAAAAGCTTACAAGATGTTTTTTTTTTTTGTTTTAAGGATGTTTTACTTGGCGATAAGCAAACCAAGGACCAACTTGTCCAGAATCACAAATCAGTCAAAAACAAGTGATTTTTGTTCTTTTTTGTAAAAGTGAAATCCAAACTTTTAACACAAGCTTTTTCGAAGTTTTGCAAAGAGAAAACACAAGATGGATTCCTCAACAAAGGTAGATTTTGCAAATGGTTAGACTCATAAGAAGGCCAATAAAAACCAAGGTGATCTGAGGCTTCTACGCTTCTAAGCTCTGAGCTACTACACGACCAAAATGAAAATCAAGACCGGCAACCAAATCTTCTAGGAATTTCACTTAAAACCCTAACACCAATGGAATTAAACCAAGGAAAGATTTTAACAAGTCACATGCAGGTCTGGGCAGAGGATAACAACATCTAAACCAAAATAAAACTAATTGAAAGAGTAAAAGTCAAGTTTTTCAAAAGTTTAGTAGGGTCCATAGGCTCAGAGTTTACACAGGTGCGTGCATGCTCTGTGTGCGAAGTAAACATGCGTAGAAGTATGCACTGTGATACAAGCACAGGGTGCGGACTTCTCCTAAAGTTATGAAAAGCCAAAACAAACCTAGATCTACTAAATCCACCCAATTCCACACACAACAAGCCAAAAACAGAAACAAAAGACAAGTTTCTCCGGTCAAAGTAAAAAACAAGGAAAACAATCAAGTCCCCAGCGGAGTCGCCATTTTGTAACGTGGAATGAGTCGAGGTTGCGGACAAGATCGACCTTCCTAGTATCTAAAGATATCTAGTGACAAGCAAGCCGATCAAAAATTATATTTCTCTAAATATGCAATTAAAAACAAAGGCAAACAAGTGTTTTAGGCCTACCTTGGGTCCAATGCAAGTTTGTGGAAGCCTCGCTCCCTTGCTCCAAATGAGCTTCCTTGAAGCTTAAGTCTGCAAACAAAAACAAGAAAACAAATTAAATAACACCTGAAAAGCCAATATCATAAATCATATTCATCATAATGATCAAGGAGATTATGAAACAAACCACATAAGACAATTTGTTGAGAAAAATGAATCTGATTGTATTAATTCAAATGAAAGAAGAGCTTTACAACCTGTGCCTTGATGTTGTACAAGCTCCTCCCAGGGTCCGACAAGAAGTCTCCTCTACTTTGACAAGTTTCACTCACTTCCCAATGAAACCAAAAGGTATGTGATCTCTCCTCTCAAGTTTAACTAGGAAGTCCCAATTCCATCAGCATTTACCCTCAAAATGTTCAGCTTCTAACCTCTCCAGCAACTGACCCAATGCCTTAATTTATAGGGCAATGGAGGGAAGTTACTAGGTCCTCCTTCAAAGGGATAAAGCCCTCCTTCAAAGGGATAGCTCCTCTTATCAAGGGATTAGCTCCTTCTCTTTTGGGATGCATGAACCACCTTGGAACGAACAATCCACGTCAAAATCCTTCTAGAAACATCTAGAATTAACCAAAAGTGAGTTTTTTAGGATAAACTTGTGCCTTTTTGACTTTTACAGAGGTACGCACCCACCCCTTTACAGACAGAGTGTGCAGATACGTACGTAATATGAATAAAGGGTGCGGGCCCGTAGGCAAAAGTGAGAGAAAGTGCGGAACCAGAGTAATATTGATTTTCAATACCTTTCTCTCATTTGCAAAGCTTGACATGAAGAGCTAAGGTCCGAGACTTGCTTAGGAGGCCAGTATAAGTGGTGATGGACCCATACTAACTGCAAATAGTCATGGTGACGATATTTTTGTGTAACACACCTCCTTAAACCAGACTAAGCATACCCCACTTTCTTCTTCAACCAGTGATATATATGAGCATTAAAGTGTAGGAAGGAAACCATCAATAGCCAGCCCATCATGGGTTAATTAGACTTGTCATAGAAGATGCCCTCAAAAACCTAAGACTCCTTATCACATGGGAAACTTTCAGAGACATGTAAACAGAGGAAGACATAAAATCCCTTGAATATGACAAAAGCCCCACTGCCAGTGAAAGGGATGGAGGAGAAATAGATAAGGATGAAGAATAAATAGAGAAGGATGAAGAAGAAACATAGAGGGATGAAGAGGAAATAGAGGAGGAAGAAGAGGAAGAAAATGCAAAGGAAAAAAACTGAGGAATAGAGTAAGGAACTAGAGGGAGAGGAAGAGGAGAAAGACGAGAGTGAGAAGGAGAATGGAAAAGAGGAGACAAAAGACAAGGAATAACAAAGGTCTACAATGCAAGGCAAAGAAGGGGAGGAATCATGTAGGGTATCTCCAGAACCCACTAAGAGAGAGGCAACAGCTGCCCTCACTACCCTTATTACCCCTATCAATAAAAAAGGGAAGAGACAAAGACAAAGTCCATTGTACTTTAGGACAAGAAAAAGTACAAGAATAAGGAAAGGAAAACCTCATACTCCCACCAAGGTTCCTATTTTCATTGAAGACTCACCAAAATAATAGGAAAAGATAGTTCCTCTTATGAAAAATCAAGGAGAAGGATCATCTGGACAAGCCTCTCCCAAGTTTCCTATCACTTATGTCAGGAGGGTTGTCACTAGATCTGCCTCATACAAAAGAAAAGGCCTCCTACAGGAGACACAAAAGGACCTACAAGAAGCAAAGGCCATCCTATAGGAAACTCTGCTAAACCTACAGGAAACTCAGAAATTGGACAAACAAGGGATCATGTAGCAAGAAACAAAGAAGGAGGATCAAGCACTGAGGGAACCTAGTCCTCAACCCAACCTTGACTCCTACAACAAGTTCATTGAAGGGGGTAGGGTCATTCCATAGAAATTTTTCATCCCCTTATTCTTTGAACTTGAGAAAGAAAGGGCAAGAACACATAGGTGGATGCAAATAGCCAAATCTAAAGGAGTAGAGGACATAGGTCACATGGAGGAGAAAGTAAAGGAGATGGGTAGAGAACTGAGTAGCCTAAGGGACAGAGAGGAAATGATGAAAGCTCAGTTGGAGGAAGAGAATGAATGGTTAAGGGGACACCTACAAGAAAGAGAGGGTTAACTGGCTTCCATGGCCAATCTATCCTTAGAGGCAATCTAGTGCATGATACTAGCAAAGTCCTATGCATTGTATCTTAAGGAACAGTGGTTGCAGTTCCAAATCAAGAATCTAGCACAGAGAGGCACTATGTCCTTCCAGGATTATAGATAATTCATTGATCTCTGTGATTAAAGCACCTTGGAGGATAGGGCGAAAATGTCTGAGTTCTACCTACATAACTTGGCCTTGACAAATTTGAATGTGTGGGGCCATAATTCAAAACTAGGGGAATTACAGTTGTTGGCTTTGGCATCATGGATGAATCATAAGGAAGCAAGGGCTGTAGAAATGAAGAAAGTAATGGCAAGGGAAGAAACATAACCCCTCATGGTAAGAGATGAGCAATCAAATCTAATGGTTGTCATCAACACCCATAACTTGATTGCAAATGACCCTGAACTTGTACATAGGTACCTTGAGGACATGTTCAGGATATTAGGAGATGACAACATGTAAGCTTTCCAAAGGAGATGGAACACTTTACCCTACAGCTTGAAAATTAGAGAGTACCATTCTCCTCAAACAATGAGAGAAGCACTGAATATAACACCCATGTACAAGCAAGCTCTCTAAGGACTCAAAGTCAATTGGATTGGCTTGAGACTCAATCCACCACTACTCTTAGGAATGTTGGAAGGAAGGAAGGAAGAGGAAGAAAGAAATCAGCAGGAGGAGATAGAGAGGAAGGAAAGATTCTATGCACAGGAAGAGGAAACTACAACAGAAGCATGGGATGTCAGGGAGGCCACTAGAGCAATGAAATACATGGATATAGATTGAGTTGCTTAGAGGATGAGAAATACTTTCAGTAGGGGGTGATGATGAGCCTCACCATTGGGTAACTATATGGAGCTTAATACACCTCCTAGCTTATTCAAATCAACTCTTCTCATAATTTCTTACATGTTTTGATTGTATTTTGCTTAATGAGATGAGTTAAAGTGAGATATTATGCCTAGTGGACTAATGTGCATTGATTGCAGGTTTTTCAGAGAAAATCATGGAAATTTTGGCTAAATAAGGGTTGAAACTCAAATGAGACAAGGAGGAGAGATTGTAGGAGATAGATCCTCCTCATTTACTCCTCACTCATTCGAATATTCCTCCATCAATCGCTCTAGCTCGGAGTTATAAGCAGCCAAGTCATGGAGATCAAAAGACAATCGAGCCAGTGATAGTTAAAGAGCTAGTTTATCTCGAGTTTGGGAGCCAAGCCTCCCTAGATTTAAAGAAGTCATTGGAGACTTTAGTTGTATAAATAAGGAGGCCTAGAGCCTCATTAGGATTCGAATTTTTACTGTAAAAACACTAGTAATTTTAGAGTTCAATACTTGTGGAAGACCTTGTGATGTAATTTTCTGTTTTGATAATCAGAATGAGCATTTCCTTGATCCAACACTGAGTTGACTCACAGGGCTAAAGCTCTTGGATTAGGGCCCAATCCTAGTAGCAAAGGCTCCTCTTCTTGTATTTGTATGCTTAGTTGATTTCATAGATTAATGGTTGAATTGTCTTTAGCATTATTTCATTGCAAGTAGTTGTGGATTTCATTAGTTTGCTTCCATGTGTGCCTTACTTCAGAAGTAGCTTAGAAGAGATAAAGGAACATCAAAAAGTTGTCAGTAGGTGGATTTGGCCTCACTCCTCCCTTCAGGGATCATGGTTTGAGGAAGGAACCCCTATGCATCCCCAAAAAGACAGAATTATGATTTCTCATGGAATTTAGGGTTTTTTGTTACTTAGGCCAGAATTTTATTAGTTTGCAAGAATAGGATTTGATTCCCATTTCTACTATATTCAGTATTACATTAGATCTCATCAAGGTTTCATATTATTCTACAAGTTTTCCCATGCATGAACTAAGCAAATAGCTCATGAAATTTTGTTTTCCTTGGTTAATTGAAATCCTTCTCGTTTACATGATTTATAAATAAATGTGAATGATTGATGCAATGTAGGAGTTTTAGAAGTACAGAGAAATTTCATGATCAACAACCTCATCCCAACTTCATCCGTCCATGATTATCACCTTCTTTCACTAAATCTCTCACCAAATTCATCATTCCATAAGAATACTTCTTCAAGCTTGTTGAACAAATCCAACCATCTCACAACTCTGGGTTTGAGATCTGCAGTGATCCTAGGTACTCCCTTGCCTCATTCCCACCAAACACCTTCCTTAAGCTTTACATCACCATCCAAACCCCTCCTTTTTCTCTCGACTGTATCTTGTAGGAATACAGGGGATGTTGTAGGAATTTAGGACATCTGTAGGACACATTAGGAGATCCTGTAGGTTGATCTGTAGTGGCCTGTTTTAAGGCTGAATTGTCGAAAAAGCCCCTAGGAAGCTAGAAAAGGATCCTACTTGCCTCACAAGCCTTCTGACCATTTACCATCATCCCTAAGCCACTTGCCATATCACCAAAATAAGTTAGCTTTCACACTTTCACACAAAAAAAGACAAAAAGAAAAACTGAGTTATTTTGTTCATTTACATGCACAACAATAGAATGTTTGATGTTTTAATTTGCATGCCTAGGACAGTAGGATTGCATACATGTTAACTTAGCATTCTTTTGAAGCAAAGCCTCTTAGCAGATTAATTAGAAGAATAGTGTGTTTAAGCATTTGATTTCAGTCTTTTTCTTTACTGCAGTAGACAAGATTTCTTTTAGTGTATATTTCTCTTTTCCTCATTGGTAATCAAGCTTATTCTGAATCAATAGAAGTCTGACCTGAAAAACCTTAGTGGTCTATCACCAGCTTAGCAGTGACAAAGATCGGACCCGTCACATTTACTTGTGTATACAAAATTGTCACCTCCAAGTTTGTACGAACCCCGGGTTGATAAAGTAAATTTGGTAGCCCCAGGAGTTGCATCATTCTTGCTGCAATACTGGTGCTCATCACATATGGGAAAATCAAGAAGGGGCTAAGCAAAAGGGGCTCGAAACCTTTTGATCTTGTAATATCTTCTTAATAAAAGTTACGATATGTGAGTGCTTCCAATGTTGTTGGAGTTTGGACGAGAAGGTAAAGGAACCAAGGGCACAAAGCAATAACACGAAGAGAGGCCCCTGACAGGACTCTAAAAGGCCTAGCACCTAAGTGCTATACTAGCGGTCATAGGCAGTGGTCCTATGGCATGAAAAGCGATAAGGGCTAAGTATAAGAGGGGCTAAAGGCACTTCAGAATATTATGATTTCATAACATATCTTCAATAAAAGTTACGATAGGAAAGGCTTCGATACTGCAACATAGAGATAATAGAGGATGAATGGGTTGGAAACTAAAGAGTAGCTGTGTGCAGGAGAGTTTATCATAGAAGTAATGGTGACTACAGATATTTCTTGGTCAAGGTAGAAAGGACCATGATTTTAAGGAATAGAATGCTGAGGCCTATCTCAAATATTGAAAGAAAGCTATCTTTGCAAGCTTTATGAAGCCATGAATGAGCATGGAGAGCCTTGGGGACATGATATTTGCTCACAAAGAGGACAATATATGGTTGAAGTGTGCAAGTGGACCAAGAATTAATTCTCAGTATAGAGAAATGCTCAGATGCCCATTCTCACTGGTTAATGAGGCAACAGTGGCCTAGTCAGACACAACAAAAGGATGGATAATCCCATGTAGGTGTACACTCTTGAGTAGTGTGGACGGAGATAGAAACAACATCGACCAATGTACAACAGAGGAACAAAAAAAATGATTGGAGAAGAGAAAATTGGGGGAAAGCAACATTGTTGTGAGACAGATGTGTAGAGCTCTTTGTGGGTGTAAGTGCGCTACTGAGTGAGGCCAAGTGATCTTGTTCTGTAGGGAAAGGTTGAGAGTACCTGAGCAAAAGAAAGAGACCATGTGAGAGGTTGTGTTTCTATATGAGAAGATGTCGAAGGTGCCTATGTAGAGGAAGAAGGTTGAGTGAGCCTCTGTGTCATAGAAATATTTGGGCACTGCAACCCCAATCATATATATCCATAAACCAAGGGCTTCTGAGTCCCTAAAAGTGTTGTTTCATACCCTAAAGGAATAAGGTCAGCTGATTACATCATCTCCCAGAAGTTCTCCACAGAAAACTGCTCAGACTTGGTCAAAACTGGACCATACAGACTGTTTAGTGCAAAGGGTGCGATGCATCTCACCTGCCACATGCAAAAAGTGCGATGCATACTGAAAATCCCTTCTGTAGGGTGCGATGGGCAAGAGTAGACAAATGGCAGAGACAGTTTGCAAGGTGGATGATCATGGAATCTTCCAGAAACTTCTTCTGTGACACTTGCCTCTCTAAATTCGCCCAGGGATGAGTAAGAGATCAAGAATCTCCAAGTGGAATCAAGAACTATCAGAGAGAGGACACTAATAAAAATCCCAGAAGCTGACTCACCCCCTGCAATCATCTATATATGGATCCCTCATCCCAGAGATCCAGGGGCTGAAATCTTGTATTTGGTAAGGAAGTGTTGTTGGTTTCCTAGTGGAACATCATAGTGTTGGGTGATATAAACTTTTCATGAGGTGAAGAAGGGCTTTCATGCTGGGAGGATGATGCTGGGTCAGATCAATGGGTTGTAATCCTCTCTTCTAATCTTTATATCAATAAATCTATTCAAGTTTTCCTCCACATTCTTGTATGTTTGATAATATATGCATTTGTGTGGTCAATATATATCTACTCCTATATTACTTATGATTGTAGATCTCTGCACTTTGAAGGTATTATGCTGCTTTGACTGTACATGTACCCTTTGAAGCAGAGTAATCAAGGAAGGAGCGGCAAAGATCCATCAGAGGGGAGAAGGAACAAGCAAAGAACCAAGCGAAATATTGAGGTTGGTATTCTTTTCTCCTCTCCTATCTACTTCTCGTAAAGGAAAATGAAAATAAGTTTAATCTATTTGTTTCTAAGATAGCTACCCATCTTAGTGGGACTAGCAGCTCTGCATAGACACTAGATTTCCCGATAACAAAATGGCGACTCTGCTAGGGACCGAATAGCTTGTTTGGTTGTCTATATTTGTTTGCTTTATAAATGACAGATGAAGCCTGAAGTCAAGCTAGCTAGCCTTCGAACTGCATTTTCTATGCAAGTGCAAAGTAGATCAATGTTGCTTCAGTCTATCTCTGGGTTTTGTTTATAAACTGAACAATTGATTTGCAAACATCCTAATTGTCATGGTGGTGGCTCAAGTAGCCTCATTAGATCAACCCCTGTGATTTACATTTACTGACTATCATTAGCTCGGCTTAAATCCCTGAACTAAGCTGCAAACTGTGACCAAGAACCAAGTTGAAGTCTCGTCCCTGGACCATCGCACCTTCACCTCTTGGGAATCTGGATGCATCGCACCTCCCATGTGCAGTAGGTGAGATGCATCGCTCTTTCCCTGTGTTACAGCTGCGATGATCAGATAAGACTTCTTCTGCTTCCAGATTTTGGTTTTTTGTTCACTCTCTTTAGCTTTATTCAGGAGTTTCGTTGTCTGTGATCAGTATACCACTATGGAAACTCTCTTCCTTTGCATGATTCAGCCTCCATTGTACAAAGAACTATAATTTTTTTTATGTATTGTTCACCATTTACAGTTCTCCTTTATAAAGAAGTAGCGTAATCAAACTGTCATCTTTTGATTTGGAAGTGTCACAAGTGTCGTTTTCAGTCAAAGAAAAGAATCCTACTGTTCTTGATGGTCGATTACACTGTTACTCTTGTATGATTTGAATTAATATTTTTTCAAGTGTAGAAAGCAGTTTTCAATTCAAAATCGCAAAGTGTTGTCATTATCTTCCTTTCGTCTTTTGAAGAGAAAATCGTTAGTACTGTCACTTAAAATGATTCAGATTTGTACTTAGGATTCTTTTTGTCATTCACACATTAAGAAAGCGAAAACAAATACATGCATGTGCATTTGCATTTAGACTGCTTGTTGATTTTTATTTAGGACAGTGCATCTAGTGTGTGCTTTTTGCTCTATGTTGAAAGAATCCTGCTTCTCTTTCCTTAGTAGCTAGGATTTTCATTGCAAAAAGAATATTAAATGATTTTTTATCATCTTAGATTGCATTTTAGGAATTGTATATCTACATCACGCAGTGAACCTGAAAGGCAAAATTCTTAATAAAGATTAACTGTAAAATAGATTCAATTAACATAAAAATGCTTTGGAACCTAACACACAACATTTAGAAGTCTAGGCCAGAGACGTATTCTGGTGTTGTAAAGCCTGGTAACTATTGCTTTCATCGTAGGTTGGGTGATTCCTCCTCTTTGAGATGACAAGTGCTAGTACAGACTTGTGCTCCCCCGTACCGTCGAGTATATATTGGGAGACCACAATGGGCTATATCCTTTATCCTTGGGAAGCTGTGTCTACCACCCTATCGATCGTAATGCACTGAACACAACATTCGGGAAGATTGACTGCCGTACCATAAAAAGTGTTCTGCAGTTTTGCGATTGGTTTGGTAATCTCTCTGTCTAGATTTCTAGAGTAGTCTCTTTCATTCCTTTTCAAACTCCTTAAAAGAAAAGGTCCATCTGAGCACTTGTCACTTTAGGCTCATTAAAAATCAAAGGCGACTAGAGTCATCTTTAGCTTTTTCTTGACTCTTAAAAATTGAAAAATCAAGTTGTGTCAAAGCGTCTAAAATTCATTAAATTCGGAATCACTTTTTCCCCTTTATTTTGAGTTGATCAAATAATTCGCAATCGTGGAATAAATTCATTCGAAACCCCGTCGTTCAGGGAGACTAATGAGTCAACTATTTGACTTTGGAAACAAAACTATTCCTGATAAAGCGAACTCGTTTAACCGGATCAAAATCCCCTGGTTCGCTTGGAACTTGTGTTCCAACATCCTCAGGGACTCCAGTTACTCCAATCGTCTCTGGTACCCCTGCCTTTATAGAAGAAGTTCTGCGGCCACAAGAGGACATTAGAATTGATCCTAGTGTAATCGCAAACACTTCTATTCCTGAACTGGCTCCGCCTATAGCTGATTCAGAAGGTGTTACCCCTCCAACAATTGTCGCTGCAGAATCTATACCTTCTTCGGCTCCAGAAATATTTTACGGACCTGACAGTCTCCCTCTCCCACCTGGATTGATTGCTATAGAAGAGATTGTTGAGGATCCTCCATCCAGTACTCCATTGCATTTTGGAGTCGGGATCACCCTATATCCTTCTTCATCAGAAGTCAGTCTCCCTTCATTGCAAGTTTCTGTAGAATCGCTAGGAAATCTTTTGGATAGACTAGATATGTCTGAACAACCATCGACATTGAGGACTGTGTCATCTGATGCAGCAATAGCAGAACTTCCTGTTGCTATTCCAACAATGTTCGATGGTGTACCATCTGTCCCAACTAGCTCTCAACCGCTAGATGGAGTCCATCCAAGGACTGTTTCGACAGTATGGTCTGTTCCCGTTTGTTCGTCCAGAATAATATCCGGGATTTCTTATGTTGAGTCTCAACAGATTGATCCTTCGCAACATTATCAATTTGGGTAGTTTGGTCCCCAAAGGCCAATCATTCCTTTGAGCACTGGATTGCCGCCATATGGGGGGTAGTATGCCCTTTCCTTGTTTCCTTTGGGAGAACAACCATATGGGAGTTCGCAACAGAATTCAGGTCATGCCGGAATTACATCCAGCAGTTGGGTGCCAATACTGCCTCAACAACCAAGAGTTGTATACTCAATGCAACAAAGCCTACCTGTGTCGAATATCCCCACTACACTGGCCATTGTGACAGTGTCGCAAGTACAAGAGTTGCCTATTGTATGCCAACCTCAAGTTTCTCAGGTCGTAATACAACAGCCTCTTGTCTCCACAACGCAACCGCAATCACCGATTAGTGGCTCCTTAACCGGAGTGACCCAGGTTCAAACGGGTACTATTACCCCTCATCTTGGTCAAATAGCCAATATTGAACAATAGCAAATGGCTTCACAACCATGGCTCGTACAATATCAACAACCGCAATTCCAAAAAGTTTACCAAGGATCTGAGCAACAAATCTTTGCAAGTAATGGGCAGCCGTATATTCAAAATGGTCAACATCAATCATTTCATCATGGTTATGCCCATCAACCTTACCAAAGTTATCAGCATCAAATGCATTATGCTAGTACGCAAAGACCCACTACTCAGGCGATACCATCCTATCCTAGGTATGCTTCGCCGAACCTGATTCAACAGTTGCCCTTCGTGGTGACTTTAGAGTTACCGGATCTAAATCGGCTAACAAATGATGCAATTGCTTATGCTCCTTGGTGGCCGATGATTTCTCATAAAATTCCATCAGATATTCCTAAATTTAATGGAAATCCGGGTGAAGACCCGTCGAATCATGTGATGACTTTTCATTTGTGGTGTTCATCCAACACTCTGAATGATGATTCGATTAGGCTTCACCTTTTTCAGCGAACGTTAACTAGTCCGGCAGCAAAATGGTACATCGAATTGCCTAGAGCTTCATTCGATAACTTCAGCGCCCTTGCCACAACCTTTTTAACCCATTTTCAGTTACCAATAAGGTACGAAATAGGAACAGAGCTTCTTACCAATTTCAAACAGACGAAAGCCACTCACATATTTGATCATATCCATGAGTGGCGACGTCATTGTAGAATGGTAAAAACATATGTTCCTGATCAACTGCTAGCTGAATGGTTTATTAAGTCATTGTTACCTTCTATTACAGAAGATGTGGGTAAGGGGGGAGTTGTCACTGAAGAGCAAGTCATTGCTCGTGCGCAATATCTAGACTTGATCTATACTCAGTCTGGCATGCTCTATGACAAAATCCCTGATGCTCCTAGATTGTAATTTTCCATTCCACCTCCTCCTAAATCAAACAAAGACTCTCATGCCGGCGATGGTGTGATAGGTATGACTAGCACAAAAACCGTAAAGGCTACATCAAAGAAAGCTCATAAGGTTTCTAGTCAAAATGTAAATGAAGAACTTCTCACCTCAGAGGTAAATGCTGTGTTGACTAACAAAGGAAAAGAACCGAAGAAACCAGGAGGCAAGAAGAAAAAGAAAGGGAAAAAGAAGAAACAGGAGGAGTCGTCTCCTAAAAAATCTTTTGCAAACCCTTCTAGTGAAAGGAAACCAAATCATCCATGCTTTATATGCGATGAGTTTCATTGGATGAAAGACTATCCACACAAAGCTGAGCTTAGGAAACTCTTAAAGAATTCAAAAGCCTCAGCGGTATTGACTGATCCGTTTCCAAACCCAAGAACCAATCTAGTTGCTAGTGACAATGCTTCCCCATCCCAAGTGCTTATGTTGTCCATTTCGAAACAGCAAAATGATGCTTTAATATCGAGAAGGAATAAAGATTACGGGAATCCACAACTGTCAAACAACAAGGCTACTGATCAACCTAGTAGTTTGACAACAACTTCGACCGAAGTCGTGCCACCCATCATTCCTGAGCCAATGATAAAGCCACCAAAGGGAGTAGTACACAAAGCGACATTTAATCCTTGTGCCAGAGCAGCAGAGCATTATAATATAGTAGAGGACCTGGCCCAATCATTGTCTGCTATGTCGACACTTGAGGTATTGCAAAATTGCCTCTCCCAAAAGCCGGCTCTATTATCAGCAATAGGTGGGATTGACCCAGGGGATTCCAATCTTGTGGCCTTTAATCATAAAGGATATGACCCTCAGTTACCAGCTCAACTTTCTTTCCTTATTCAAGTGAAAGCCCTCAACAAAACTGTTCATCGAATGATTATTGATGAGGGAGCATCTACATGTATTATGTCGATGAGTTGCTGGAAAACTTTAGGCTCACCACCCTTGTCACAATCATCAACGACGTTGAAAGCATTTGATGGATGAACATACACTCCATACGGGATTTTAAGTAACTTGCAAGTCGAATTGGGGGGCAAGACAGTAGAAATTGATGTTGAAGTTATCGATGGAAACCTCGATTACGACATCCTACTGGGAAGGCCCTGGATATATGCTATGGTTGCTGTTGTGTTGACATACTTCAGAAAGATTGCATTTCCTTTCCAAGGAGGAATTACAATCGTTGACCAACAAACGTTTCTCCCCAATAGTTCACAAGTTACGGGAAGCATTCTGATGATCCACGAGAGCTCTCAGTTGCTTCAAAATATCGGAGTAGGACTACTAAAAGACCTGACATTGATGGGTACTTTTGCCCTACCGCCTCCAAACAATCTGGCAGAAGTTGCCACAGTGGGAACCTGCAATATGGTGTCTTCCATTCAGAAGATATCCGATCACAATGTTAGCATGGATCATTGTGAGGTTTTGCCTCCGAGCCCAATAGAAATATTGTAGAAATCAATGTTTTTGGCTTGGGAGGCGAACCCAAATCAACGCTCATCAAGCGTTTCGATAGATAGGTCTAAGGAAAATGGTACTTCTTCACATCCTTGGTCGCATGTACATTCTACAGACGAAGGAATTGTTCAGTCAATTATGATTGACGGGGCACCATGGGAAGATTACCATCATCTTCCAGATTACAAAGAAGATTGTTCCAACAACCTCGATCATCCTTCAGTTTTTGATTTCCTATCAAATACTGTAAATACGGTGGATTCCGAGCAAAACTTGTCCAATATTGAAGAGACTATCGCCATCAATATCTCGACCAAACCAAATGTTGTAGAGAAAATTCATGTCAGCAAATCTTGTTCTCCTTCGGAACTGGAAATATATTACGCTCTCTTTCACGAGTTCAGAGATGTCTTTGCATGGTCATATGAAGAAATGCCAGGCATTGACTCGAGTATAGTTGAACACCAAATTAAGATGTATCTAGATATCAAACCAGTACGACAACGGCTTTAGCGGGTGCACCCCAAGAAAGTCGTTGCCATCAAGGCAAAAGTTGAAAAACTTCTCGATTAGAGTGTGCATCAATTATGGGGATGTAAATCAAGATTTTCCAAAACACAACTACCCTACACCCTTCATTGACTAGATAATTGATGAATGCATCAGATGTGAAATATTTTCATTTATGGATGGAATTTCCAGGTATAATCAAATAAATATCCGCCCACAGGACTAGTCAAAGACTGCATTTATTTGTCCGTGGGGCACATTCGCTTATCGCAAGCTACCTTTTGGTTTAAAGAACGCAGGGGAAACCTTTCAAAGGGAAATGAATTATGCTTTCCATGACATCAAAAACATCGTTCAACCATATCTCGATGATCTTTCAGCTCATTCACGAAATCGGACCGATCATCCGCAACATTTGAGAGTGATATTTCTACGTTGTCGACACTACAAGATACGACTCAATCCACACAAATGTGTGTTTTGTGTCAGTTCTGGTCATTTACTTGGCTTTTTAGTCTCAAAGGATGGGATTCATCTCGACCTGTGCAAGGTTCAGGCAATCATTGATTTGCCTCCACCTTCAAACTTGCTTCAGATTCAAAAACTCCAAGGGAAAGCAAACTTTCTGAGGAGGTTCATTCCAAATTATGCCGAACTTGCTAAAGGTTATATGTGTCAGTTGAAAAAAGAAGTACCCTTCATCTGGGATCAGGTCGTGCAAGCTTCCTTTGATGCTCTAAAGGAATCCCTAATAAAGGCATCATTAATGTATGCTCTTGATTATCAAAAAGACTTTAACATGTATCTGGCTGCAGAAAATACAACCATAGCAATGGTTTTAGTTCAAGAAGACAATGGAATTGAACATACTATCTATTATTTAAGTCGAAACTTACATGATACAAAAACAAAGTACTCCTATGTTGAAAAGCTGGCTCTCGCAGATGTTCAAGCGATACAGAGATTTCGACAATATATCCTCTTTCGAAAAACTACCATTTTGTCAGATTGCAACCCCGTGACTTATATCTTGTCGCGATAGTTACTGGGGGGAAAATGTTCCAAATGGATAGCAATTTTGCAAGAGTTTGATCTGGAATTCATAAAATCCAAATCAAAGAAAGCCCTGGTTTTCGCGGAGTTACTATGCGATCTCCCATTGTCGTCCAACGATTCAACATCCAATCCAACAATCGTGGATGAATCTTTGTTTCTCATATCTTCTAGCGATATGTGGTATGGAGATATAATAATCTATCTCCAGACCCAAACATATAGGTGTAATACCTCTCGTTCAGAGCAACCATGTACTCGATACCAAGCAAAAGACTACATGATTGTCGGTGATACACTTTACCGTCGTGGTATCGATACAGTTCTATGGAGGTGCCTCACCCATGAGGAGGCTGAAAAAGTCCTAAACGATTGTCATTCAAGAACATGTGGGGGGCATCAATCTAGCTATGCTACAGCACAAAAGATTTTATGAGAAGGATATTTCTGGCCAACAATGTTCAAGGATTGCATAACTGCTGTCAGAAGTTGCCATGCTCGTCAAATCTTCGATCACAAAACCAGGATACCACCCACACTTTTGCAGCTAGTAGTCACTATTGGGCCATTCGCCAAATGGGGCATAGATTTCATGACATGTAACCCCACCTCGACCGGGGGGCACGGGTATATCATAGTCTCAGTTGACTATTTTACAAAATGGGCTAAGGCGATGCCCACATTAAACAACAACAGCAAAACGGCTGCTCTTTTCTTTTTCAATGATGTAGTCTCCAAATTCAGTGTTCCACAAGCTATAGTCATAGATCATGGATCACATTTTTGCAATCACATCATGGTTGAGTTGGCTACCAAATTAGGACTGTCCCATGACAGCTCTACTCCTTATTATCCGCAAGCTAACGGGCAAGTTGAGGCAATCAACAAAGTCCTGAAGCGCATGCTGCAAAGGATGATTGGAGTCCATAAACAGAGTTGGCACCTAATCCTATACTCAGCCCTGTGGGTGTACCAGACATCGGTGAGAAATGTGACCAGGTTTACACCCTTTCAACTAGTGTATGGCTTGGAAGCAATCTTACCAGTTCAGTGTGAAATCTCGCCCCTCAAACTCGCAGTCGACCTTCTCCCCGGAACTTCAGAAGAGGAGGCTCGTTTCTTGGAATTAATCCAGCTAGATGAAACCCGTCGTGATGCCGCCTTGGCTAACGAAGCGCATAAGAAATGAGTCAAGGCGCAGTTTGACAAGAATGTCAAACCCCGTGTCTTCTCAGAAAGTGACCTAGTCTTACTTTACGAACAGGAATCCGATAAGTTGGGAGCAGGTGAGTTCTGGTCTTTATGGATGGGCCCCTATATTGTTAAGTGTGTATTAGAAAAAGGAGCCTACGAGTTAGTGGACTATCGCAACCTCGAAATGGGTTGTATCTTAAGCGTTACTATGCTTGACTCAGTATAGTAACCTGTTCATATGCTTTTGTTACATTTTTGTTTTCACTAAGAGCAATCATTTTGGTTAGGTAATCCACTTTTGCATTTGTTACAAATGTCGAACCCATTGGAATCATTTGTTGGATATGCCGACGGAGCAAGCCGTAGTTTGCAGAACCTATCTTCTGCGGCCTGGGCCATCTTTGATCCAAGTGGCGAGTTTGTAAGTTTCAGAGGGCTATGTATTGGCCAATCAACAAACAACATCACTGAATACAACGCATTGATAGAGCTCCTCTATGATGCCATCGCACATGGCATACACCGACTTGTTGTCAGGCTAGACTCACAGGTCGTCATTCTACAGCTCACTGGTATTTATTCTGTGTGGAATCCAGCTATCTATCGCATGTTCCTAAGTGTCAAGATTTTGGAAAGACAGTTCGATTCTATCCAATATCAACATATTTCTAGAAATTTAAACAAATTAATAGATTCATTAGCAAATTATGTATTAGATAGACATTTGCGACATTTATAAAAGAAAAACATTTCATCAATATATGCATCAGGATCATGTAACTTAACCAAAATAAAGCTCTAAAAATAAAAAAAATATATAAACTGTTTATGGTTTACACATAGTGTTCTGTGTCCAAGACAAAATCGGTCAAATGACCCAAAAACTCAAAATGCTAGGGGGCACCCTAGTCTAATGGTGCTGGTGATAACAAGTCACCACCTGTGCAATTATGCGTAAAAGCCTAGTCCATCAACGTGGCATGCCAGTAGTATGTCGTTGTAATCTCAGAGGTAGCTCGTTAGTCCTCACATCCAAGATACCAAGAGTGAGGCCTTCGATCTAATCCTGTAATGCTGCAAGAGTCTCGACCACATCCAGGTCATGAAGGACAACCCTCCCTACAGCCTCTCCTGCTGGAACAACAACTGGTGCTCTCGGTCGCACTGCTGGTCACACTGGTCCGATGTCTACATGAGCACATGATTTTTGATTAGTCTTGATAAAAGAAATCACGGGAACATTATAAAAGCAATAAACAGGGATATGGTCAGAAATTTTACCTATAGCACTCCACTACTCGCCAGCCGGCAACACCAATTCCGGGTCACCCTGGAAATCCATACCAGCATATGGACACTCAGCATAAACCATCTCCTTACGGTTGAACCACTCAAAGAAGGCATCAGAGAAAGAAACCTATGGTTGACCAGCATGTCAAGCTATAAGGTCAACCCATCTCTGCATCTGTGGCTCAGTCGGTGGCGGCAAACCAAGTGAAATGTACTATGATTGCATCAATGGGATCTTCTCCAAGGCGAAAGTGGTCAAAATGGAACCATAGCCAAAGTTCTTAGATCGTCCATTTTTCACCTTGGTAAGCTGTTCTTTTATCGCCAGAAGTACTGCATCACACTAGTTGAACACCTTCAGTTCAAGGCATTCCAAGGCATACTGCATATAGGACCAGTTAGCCAAGTGAAGAGCCTCATTACTAGCTAGTCTAGCAAAGGTGAATAAGATGGTCCTCAAATATGGTCAGTAACATCTCGGATGTTGATCGTGCCGTCCTTGCTCGGCTGAGATCCTTCTCTATAGTATCAACAAATATAATCCCTCACGGATTCGCCCCCATGGGCGAAACCTGATAGTGAGAGAGGGGCACCACGCCTCGATAAACCGGTCAAAAAGTAGATGTCCACAACAGTCAAGGGGATGGATCTGCCTCTAATCTGGAACACGTGGTTGGTAGGATCCCATGCATCGAGGAAATATTGCAACAAGTTGATTTGTTGCCTCATGCTAGATATGCGGAAGAACTTAAGCAAACCATAGTTCCGCAATGTAGTTACCGTACCCGGATCATGTAAAGAAACCATGTCCTCTTCTTCATGCTTGCGTTCTCACCATGTAACAACCATTTTGCTCCAATGAATCTCTGAAAAACAAACAAGAGAAGAGTCAGGATCCTGATTTGGCAAAAAAAGGCAAAATTTCCATGAAAAACAGTGCACAAGTTTCCCCATTGCACCTTAGCTATGTACTGAGTGAGATGCATACTTACTGGCCAATGGCTAGCCTAGTATGCATCTCACCTTTCGATATACACAGGGTGCGATGGGGGCAGAACGACTTGTTCAAATCCCAGAGGCTCAAAAAAGCAAGGAAACATGCTCAGAATTCAAAAAGCGAAGAATGCAACTGAAGAGCACAGGTTTAGCTCCTACCTGGTCCAGACGGCACTAGGAATTGTCCACAGAATCTCCTAGAATCAGCTAGTGAAAATCAAGGGGGAAAGCACCTCCAAAGCTCCAACAATCTCAAGCTCAAATGAAATGGTAAAATAAGGGGTAAAAAACTACTTTTAAGTTACTTTTCACGTAATTCGAGTAGGGTATTAGTGTTTTAACTCATTTTTCAAGCATGTATTCTCATTTCTAATCAGTTTGATGGAGCAATTGAATAGATAGTATGACCGTCAAAAGAACATAGTGTTAACGGTGGGTTGAATATCAATGACCATTATCACGAGCAGTTTTTATGCAAAGTTCAAGCTCGTTAAAAATTAAACCTAAGCAATGAGAAAATTTTCCCCCATAGTTTAATCTCATTAAAAAATTAACCAACCTCCGATAAATAACCATTGCAATTGCATTATCATCAGCTTTTGAGCCCTGGTCGTGTTCTTACCATCACCTCCACTTTGTTTTAGCCGATCATACGCCTCCATTTGATTGTTTACCCTTTTGAGGAATAGCTGCAATGAGTGATTCTGTTAGCCATCCTTGTGACACTGCTGTGATTGGAAAATTCCAAAGCTTATCTAGAATCAGCAGCTACCTGAAAATATCACTTGTTCCTCAAAAACAAGTCTCCTTTAAGCTCTTTTCATCTGACTCGTAAAATATGAAAAGATTGCCGAGCAATTGGCCTCTCTAGCTCGTTAAAGCTATCGGAAGTGCTATCCCTCCTCTAGATTTTAATCTTTTTGGACCTGAGGGATTATTACACAAAAAGATCGAGTGCTTGTCTTGTTCAGCTCGTTAAAATTATCGAAAATTCATCCCTTTCATATTATTTTATACTTTTTCAGACTTAAGGGATTATATGACGAAAAAAGATTACTGAAGTTTCCTTTCCGTCCCTTTTCAGACTCTCTAAAATTGAAAAAGGACCGAGTTGTCTTTGTCGTTAAAC
>APFE031089670.1:0-12946 GCA_000404065.3 Pinus taeda | reverse complement strand
AACAAAATTACATGTTGTAGATGTTGATAATGCATTCAATCGTGCCAATCAAAAATGGTGATCATAGAGACCAAAAAATACGACTCCAAAATGGCGGTAAGCATGTTACCCTTTTCTTCATTTCTTGTTTTCAACCTTTCTCCATTCTCCCCAGGAAGGAGTGGCCATTACAAGTGCTAGTTGGGTCCCTTCATTCATTCTTGGATTTTCCTTATCTGAATCCAAACTTTCAGATACATGATGAAATTTTGAGTCCCTTGTCTTCACTTCTACAGTGAATCCCATCTCCTACCTTGATGTGTTTGGTGAAATTCCTGAAACTTGATGATTAGGGCTCCCCTTTTCTACATTTTCTTGTGTATTTTGGTCTTCTTCATTGGTAGGAGGATCCACTTCTTCATGATCCTCTTCTTCATCACGAAAATTCTGTGGCAATTTCCATCCCTTCGGTTACTTTCTTGTTTTCTTCTTCCTTTGAGGCACTTTCTTGACATCAGGGCATGAATTTTGTGGATGTCCCATTTGTCGGCTTATTTGACATCTAAATGTTGTGTTCCAAAAATCTAGGAACTGTGTTGAGCATTTCTTGTTGTGTGTCAACAAAATATGATCCGACAATCCTTTGTTTAATTCTACCTCCACATAAATTATGGCGATTGTGTAGATTTATTACTCAAATATTTGGGTATCATTCTTTATATATCACCATAATATGTTCCCAATGGCTTCTATCACTTTATGGAGCCAAAAATATAAGGGTACATTATGCAATCTAACCCAAAGTGACATTCAACATACTACCATTATATTGGCATTGAAATCTGGGAACTAAGGGGTGAAAAAAGGTCCCACAGAGCCCCAAAACCATGGATCCTCTTGCAATATAGATTCACAATCCTCTCACGATGTAAATTTTACTATGAAAAAGCCCCTAGAGCAAAGCTGCATCTCACAATTTATTGTACAATTTGTGAATATCCAATGGAAAAGCTCCACTGGTTTTGGCCAAAAACTATTGAATCTGCATAATACTGCTTGAGATTCATATTGTGTGCACAAATAATTTGTATATGGTATATTTACAGTCATTTCTTGGATTTGATTCAGTTGTTCCACCATGTAAGAGTTGGGTATATTGTGTTTCTAATCTAGTGTTGTTGAGGCAACAAATTTGGTTTTGAGGATATCTATGAACTAAAAGTCTCCATTTTCTTACCCTTGATTTGATTATGCTCCTTGGTGAATACTAGATCTAGAAACTCCCTGTGTGCCCTTTGAATTTCTTGGTCAAGGTGATCCTCCTCGAAGCCTCAAGTTTAATATGATGGTGGATGATGGGAGGATGTTATAATCTTGTAACATCACATCTTCCTGCATGGATTTTCCCATGAACATTAGACTTTGTAGGAGCATCGGGATACCTAGAGTGTGAATGATATTGTGCTTTAATTTTTTGACGTTCTCTGTGTTCTGAAACCAAAATAATATTGATTTTCCATGTGGGGATTTGATAAAAAATTGAAAGGCTACCAGATAAAGTGCCCATACTTGACAGTCACACAGATCTTCAGTCGAATCAATGAATAAGTGTGGAGATGCAAAGAGTGAGAGGGGTTTATATGGTAGTATTAAATTCATAGGAGATGGCGAAACCACCAAACCCACCCACTTTGATGGAGGAAAATCCTGATATGGAAAAATGTGAAGCAGACTCTCCATATCTAACATTACTCCTCCATTTCGACAACCTAATGTACTTATGGAATTGGGAATATCTAGATCTGGGATATTTAACAAAAGACCTATGAAATGATCTGTTTGAGGTGGAACATTCACTTCTATAGACAAGATTTTTCCTTCAGATCTGATCAATAGTTCTATTGTGACTAAGAGCAGACAATTATAACATTTTTGTATTCAAGCTTCTGCGATCCATACTAAATTAAGCAAAATCTTTTACTAGAAATCACATAAGAGAAATTTTTGGCCCATGTTTCTCGAACCAACAAGTCTGGTTCATCATTTTGGTACTTATGATGAACCACACTTGCTCGTTCAAAATGTGTCAGCGAAAACTTTCTCTTATGTCATTTCTACCGAAAGACATTGCTTAAGTTATAAGATTTATGCCCCATGCTCACCTTAATTCTACACAGGTCCATTCCCAACTCATGAATGGGATGTCCTTCACTTCCATCTATGCCATTGTTTATGTACAGGGTAAGAAGATACTCTGCATCGACAATCTGGTGAATGATACTACCGATGGCCCAGGTTGTCAGTCTCCATCCCCATGCAGGAGATTGAAACCAGTATTGAATCCATTCAAAAACTCCATTACCAGACCTGCAAGAGTGAGATCATTCCCTAGCGATTACGTAGAAGGTGGATTTGATGTCTGAAGAAGCCCAACCAAATAAGGAAAGAGAAAACACTGAGAAACCCTAACCATCACACCACGCCCATCGTCTTGACACAGTTCCCCTTTCAATATTTAATTTGATTTTTTAATTAATATATTTTTAACATACATTTTAATCAATTTTTTTTTATTTAATTCAGTGATTGTAAGTTCATAATTAGTGTATTAATTAATTAATCTTATATGGTACAAAATGGGTTAAGTTTATACCTTGTTAAATCTATTTAGTATAAAATCAAAATTTCACAAATATTTTTAGTCAATAAATTTTATAGATACAAATGACCATGACAATACCACAAGTAATAATGACTATGGATTTTCCTTGTAAGAATCATCACTAGTTTTTGTATGTTTAAAAATCACAAGTTTTCATGATTTATTTTAATCAATATATACTTTTAAAAAATACAAATAATCAGAACATCCAGGTGACTATGATCATGCATATCCTTTTAACCACAATCATTCAATGTAAAATTAAAAATATATCAAACATAATAAACATAAAAATTAAAAATTAATTTACAAATAGATGTTTTACGATTATAGAATTATAAATGTATGTGGTTTTATTTTATGCTATGTATTTTTGTTGCGCTTTTGTCTGCCTGTGATTGTTTGTTTAGGTATAATATTTTTACACATATGTAGTATCATATACAATAATTACTTTTAGAATGACTAGAACATGTGAATTAACTTATTAATCTTCAAAATGTTGTTTAATTTGATAAAATATTCTTTTTTCAACATCATTAATGAATTTGAATTTTTCTAAGCACCACTATTCAATGCACAATATTCTTTATAAGTGTTTTTAATTACTATGTTTTTTATAATTAGTTATACGTTGATGTTTTAGGATGATAAAATTTTAAATGTTTGTGTTTTTATTTTATGAAATGTATGTGTTTGTCTCTTTATGCTCTTGTTATGTGTATAATTTTAGAACACGAGAAAGTATTTCATTAGAATATCCCATATGGAAGTCCATTGCCCAAATTTTCTATTGACTTGATACAAATCACCTCTATGGTGATTTACACACATAAAATATAATATGTAAGAATTATAGTCCCAATTAATTGAATGTGTATTAAACTATACATGTCCAAATTGGAAATTAGTTTAACAAAATTTCATTTATTTTTTCAAATGACCATAACATCATGAATGGTTATGGATTTTTTGTAAGTATCATTATTCAATGAATCTTTGAGAAGTATTTTTAAGCAATATATATTGTTAATTAGTACCAAATCCATGTTTTGTGATGGTAGAATTCTAGATGTTTGTGTTTTTATTTTATGTAATGTATTGGTTTGTTTCTTTGTGTTTGTATGTCTATAAATTATTAAGCATAAAAAACTTTTATTAGAATAACTTGATACAAATAAATTGTATGATGATTTTAAGAATGCATAGTATCCAATGTGAGAATTACACTTCAAATGAATTGAATGCTTGCATAGCTTATCTATGCTCAATTTAATAAAAGTTCACTTTTTTTGGTCAATGACCATGACATCATGAATGAAAATGTATTTTTTTTTGTAACCACCACTATTCAATGTGTGTATTTTAAAATTACAATTATTTTAAACTAATATATTCTTATAATTGATTACAATTTTATGTTTTATGGTAGAGTTTCAAATGTTTTTGATTATATTTTATTTTTTTGTATATGTTTGTGTTTGTGCATATATAATGGCTTCATCCGTACCTAATGATCGTATATAACAATTACACTTTAAATGAGTTGAATTTGGGTATTAACTTATTTTATGTGAAAATTGATATTCAATTTAATAACATCTCTTTTATTTCTAAAAATGATCATAACATTTATCAATTAAAATATATTTGAATAATGAAAATAACTATAATATCACAAATGATTATGATAATAAATTTTTTGCAAGCACAATTGCTCAATACATTTAAACAGGTACACCACAAAACATTCATCATAATTTGCAAGAAATTATGTACTTTAGAAATTAATTAGCTAGAAATTGATGCTTTATAATGATATAATGTTAAAATGTGTTTTTTATTTTTTAATATGGATTTATTTGTTGTGTTATTTTTCTCTTTTTGTGTCATGATTTTACAGACACATAATATCATAATATTATACGAAAACGAGCAAAAAGTTAAATCTTATATTCTAACTCACTTATCTTCAATTTAATTTGTTTGCAAATATTTTAATCAAAATATATTTAAAAAAATACAAACATGGAGTTGAATTTTTATCCTTTGATTTATGTTTGTTTTTAATTTAATAAATTAATTTTCAAAGCAAAGAAAATTATTTAAAAAAATATAACTTTCCTTTTTAAACATGTTAAATATGTCTTTTTGAAGGTGCTTATGTTTCCTCTAATTACAAAATTGAATTGTAATAAGCATTGGTAAATTTATATTATGACCTTAATTGAATATTCAATTGCCCCTAACAATTCAAAGTGCATCAAGTGATGTGACATATGACAGTGTGAGTATTTATTTTTATTAATAATACAAGAAAATTTGTCTTTTTGTGTTATGATTCTTGAAAAAATATTAAAGGCTTAAATGTGATATTGGACTTCTAATTCACATGGAATGAGTTGCACCCAAGAAGAGGAAAGATAAAAAGTTTTAAAAAGGTTCTCCTTTTTGCTAGAGTTGAATTGTCGGTTTTGCAGACTACCAAGAAAACACATGACTCAATAAAAAGTTTCGTGTGTGAAATTCACTTAAAATGATTGTTGGAGATAAAATGAGTTCGATAAAATATATAGGTATATTCAGAAAGAATTATTGTACTCATACCCCAAAATTAGCAAGATGTTGCTAAGGGTCAAGGAAATGTAAATTGGAAAAAGACTACTATTTGTTTTCCAGGGAAGTAGGAGTTAGAGCTTTGGGGGAAGTACATGGAAACATAGTTATTGGTTGGAGGAATCCAATATCCTTTAATCTATTTCCATCAAGAAAATCTTAGATAAGTATATTCTAAAAAATAATACACTTTAATGTGTGCAAAGATGGAAGAGGATATTATATAATAAATTAAATAAGCTTGTTTGGATGGATAAATATATAAGCATGGACAAAAAAATAATACACTTGAATGTGTGCAAAGATGAAAAAGGATATTATGTTATTAATTAAAGAAGCTTGTTTGAATGGATAAATATACAAAACATGCACAATAACCCTTATTCACCTATAAAAATATAGTTTGTTGTAAGCTACTACAAAGAAGAACTATTGCAGGTAATAAAAATAAATTTATACATAGTTTAACTTGTAGAAAAATAAATGTATACCTAGTTTAGCTTGCTATAGGTCAAAGCACAAGAATCACACCAATTGGCCATGGAACAAGCAACCTTGGGTAAAGTAATTATACTAGGGCCTAAAGGACAACCTTCTCAAACTCCCATGACAAGGGTTCAACATGCCTCTTGCCTAATTTGCATATGCTATTTTTCAATGAAAATGATAGTAATAGTAAATTATATACAATCATTATTCAGAAAAAATATATATAGAGTTGACATGAATATCTAATTTGTACTCATAGAATATAAATAGAACAAATATTATAGTATTTTAAACTTTGGATGGAATCACTTCATTGCAAACAGTAAGTAGTAAATAGACTGTGTAAATTTCTCTTATGAATAAAAAGAAAGATTTACATTGTTGGGGCTATAAGATAGCCAAAACTATTTTCTCATTATTAAATATTCTCACTAAAAAAGAGAGGGTAAATCCCTTGAATTGAAATTGATATACATACATTGTTTTGAGTGTCGGGCCTTTTGGGAAAATCCCTAGCTACATAAGGGTATTATTTACACTCAAACAAAATCAAATTTCCTTGCGGCCAACATCAAGCAAAAATTGCGACCGACATTGAAACCCTGTAAAGAAGAAGCATTGGATAAGTATTTGAAGGCCAAAGCGTAGGCAAAAAAGCGTGCATCGATTTTTGCCCCAAAACAGTGTCACAAGTTAACCCAAGTTGGTCATAGATTAACCTACACATGCAAGAAATGAATTCCTTTGTTTGTAATGGAATAAATCTAAATTAATCAAGCAAAGAATGTTATAGAGGGTTTTGACATAAGTAGAGTCTAACCTTAGTAATATATATGACATCCTTCAACCCGATACTTTGTTGTAAAGGGAATAACATTATTATTGTACATATATGCTTGTACAGAGAAAAATTATATCGAGATGAGAATCGAGTTACTTTTAATCATAGAGTGAAAATTCTAGAAAGATTGTAAAATATTGGAAGGAACTCCATGTATTAAGTTTAGTTCATTTGGAGACCATTGAGAAAAATATAACTTATGTTGAGATACTTTTAGGGAACCATAACCAAAGTCTGATACGTCACAACCACAATGTTAGAAGTAAAAAATTACAATAATATACCCAATATGCAATAATGGTTATACTATTACCAAAGGATTTCATCCATACCACATTTTACAAGGAGTATTTTTCTAAGAGCGTGAGATGGAAATAAGTTTTTCACATACATTGCATATAGAATCACATCATCCCAAAACATCAGTGTTCAATTTTTGAAAATCCTCATTGAGCAATCTATATTAATTATAGTAATGTTCATTGTTTCAACTACATATTTTTGTTGAGAATTCTATGGAACGATGCTATGATGTTGAATCCCATGCTTGTAGAGATCTTTTCATATTCATTAGAGTACATTATCTTCCATTAACAGTATGAAGAGAGTCAATATCTGATTATGCTTCATATCCAATCCATACATGAAATTCCTTAAAATTTTTGAAAGCTTGAGATTTACTTTTCAATAAATACATGTTATGAAACAAACCCACAAAAAGACAGAAAATATAGATCAATGCCTTAGAAATAAGCTTGTTTGAGGGGGAAACCTCCTTTACATTACACATGAAAAATTATTCGATGATACAAATGACAAGACCTCCTTTCTATATATAATATTCTAAGGGGTCATAATATAATCAGAGCTTACATAACAATATTAATGTAAGTGCACAATAATAATAATAGTGGGTTTCTATGGGGCACAATAATAAAAATATGGGGAATACATGGGGACAGAAATATAATAAGGTGGTTGTATTAATAAGAATAAGGGGCTACAATAGTAATATAGGGACCTAACAGTACACCTAAAATATTCTAGTGTAGTCATCAACACAATACTTCGTACATTTATTTTCATCAGCATAAGGAAAATGCATAGGACCACACAAATTAAAATATATATGTCCAACTTTTCTACATCAATAAACGAGCCTTGATAGCAAATGTGAACAAGAAACAATAGATTTCTTATACTCCTAGCGAATGTCAACAAGGAGAAAGTTATCCAAACAATTATATGAGACAAAGAAGAAGTTAGAAATGATTATGCATAGCTAAATACCCATACAAATAAGGAAGTGGAAAATCCCACATATATTTAGTAGGATACTCAATTAACATATTTAATGCTTAAATTAGTTAGGTATAACAAAATAAGCGTGTTTAGTTCTCATTATTTGGGAATTAAATCACCCTTGAAGAGGAAGGGGCATGACTAAGTAGAGCAAAAAATGAGATGATATTGACGGATAGTCTATGAGCTCTCGGTAGAATAAAAAATGTTCCAACGTAAATGTAGTAGACAAATTTATTTGGGGCAATATTTAGAGTGGGTTAATATTCTATGGTTTTCCAAAATGAAAAATAAAAATAGTTGTCAATTTGGACATTTTTTAATTTATTTTGTCAATGTTTATAATTTAAAATTATTTTAACTTCCAAATCATTATAACTCTCAATATTTTTACGAAAATATTATTAAACACTTTATATTATGCATATTGGTGGGTAATAATGCTAGACAAGGTTTATAATCTTTAAAATAAATTTCCATCCTTAAAATTTTTTCTACTAGATAGAACCCTTCGACAAGAAAGAAAAAACATGGCGCAATTGTGGAAAATATATAAAAAAATAAAGTGAATAACAAAGAATAATTACTTGTGACATTGTTGGATAAAACTAACATGTGGGGAATAACTAACAAGGAATAAAGTTGTGGGTCATTTAATGTTTGCATGTTGGGAGCCTTTGTGACATAGTAACAATGAAAATCCTCAATGCGAAGGGTGTGTACATTTCATGATATTTTTTCTTTGAAATGATTAAAGACAATTTAGGATGCATAAACGTAATTATATTACAATTTAGTGAAAGAAACAATGGATGCTTCTTTTATTCCATTAAAGTTTTTTTATGCATGTCCAAATTTATTTCACTTTCATGGCTTCTTTTGATCCAAAGGAGAACTAAGGAGTTTCTCATTGTACATATATAATAAAAATATGAACATTTTGAGTAGAAGAGTTGCAATAGGAGGTGATGTAGGTGTTACCTATCCTAAACAATGTGTATTTTTGAACAATTATCTCCTTCTTAATGAAAAGTATTATCTTTCCGATTGAGTGTATACCTATTTTATTAGATTTCCATATACTTTAATGTTTTTCCTAAAATATATTTATTAATTTGTGAATAGCCATCAAAAAATATATTTTTACATTGTAATCTGATTCTCTTCCAAATCACGTGGAAGGTGTCTTGCATATCTCACACCCATTCAAAGGGGGATTTCCGTGAATAATGAGGTTAGAGAAACATTAATATGTGTATAATGTTGTCAATATATTTTGGTTCGTATCCTTTAAATTCCTTTCCTAAATAAATAAATGTGAATGCTTTTGAGATTTCATAGTTTTAATAGAAAAATATCTCATATATTGTACATATAAGTGAAAATCAATGAAGCCATTGCATTGAACTCAACAACACCTTAGATTTCAAAACAAAGCCTCAATTCTTATATGATTCTTTAATTTTGTTATGTCTATAGTGTGTATCCCTTGTAATAGGATTTCTATAATTTTAATTTAATTATCAATAATAAATAGCTTGATCCTAGAGATTCAATAATCAATAATTAGTATTTTTAATACTACTCATTAATAGAAGGTTAAGACTTATATAAAATGTAATTATGATCTCCATTCATTCTTAATTTAATAAAAAAAAATTGTTTCCAAATTAATTTAAAATATACTATATATAGAATATTTTGACTATAAAATGATTTATTGTTTTTATTATAACTATTGTGACCATATAATTAAATGGAATGAAAAATTTCTATAGCCATCAATCTATGATAAGAATCAAAACACTAACCCCATTATACATATTGCATTAACGAGATTTAAAAAATTATAAAAGTTAACTAAACTATATCTTTATTATTGTTATTATTATTGGAGCTATATAATATATACAAATATGTTTATCCATGTAATTTCACCCCACTATTATTATGGAAATCCTTTAATTGGAAACATTTCTTCTTACATTACCATGGCTTAGAAATACCACATTCCCAATATGATGTGTTGATATGCCATTTTCTTAAATTAATTACTTTGAGATAATTTAATTAATAGAGTATACCTAATTTTGGTAGAAATCTTATCATTGATATGTCAATATTACAATGAATATTCCAACATATTCCATGGGGTTTAAATATCTACGATCAACCTAATAATTAAATTATAATCATGGAAGATTTATTCTTACTATTGACCATAATTATATGAATATCTATTTTTTAATTTATTTCCAATTTAAGTTAAAAGAAAATATTAACATAAAATTAAGACAAACAAGGGAAGCCATATAAATCCAATGGATCGAAGTGAAAATAAAATTCAATTCATGATAACCATCAAAATGGGTACCCTATTAATCCTATCACATTTCATAGCTTAAAAAAACAATATAAATTAACTAAATTATAATTTTATTACAAATTATGTTGTGGTTATTTATAAAAATAAATAAACTCGCATGAATATTTCAACAACAACAAAAAATCTTAGTGGAAAATTTTATTGGTGAAATATGTAAATACTACTATGAATGTTCTAGCATATTCCATGGGATTTAAATATATTCCATCAACCTAAGAATTAACTTAGAACTATGATGATTAGCATAATTACTGTCTTATGTACTAATTGTTGGACTACAAAAGGTGGATCATTAATTCTTATTGGAATGTTTATATTATGTTGTTCTATTTGCTAGTTATAACATTCCAACCAAATCCTCATTTCATGTTGTTCTCTTTATAGCTAAATATTTTTACTATCCAACTTAATATGTCATCAAACCTAGAATGCTTGGATGAAACTTTATCCTGATCAGTCTGCTTGGATCGGGTTTTATCTTGATCATCTTTTTCTTCTATAATTGTTATTGTCGTAACATGGGGTGAATCAAAAGTCAAGTCGATATTGAAGATATTTTTATTCCTGTCTTGTTCAGTCGACTATCCTTTGTCCTCTGCCTATGATGAGCTTCCTTCTTTGTTGAGTTTGTCTGGAGTCGATTTTTTATGTTCCTGTGTTTGCTATAGTAATCCTTCAATGAATACATATTTTCCATGTCCAATAAACTGCAAGACGTCAGGCCCAATAGATTATGCTAGAAATTGTTCTGATTCTCTAGGCTTCTTTTCTTTTCTACCCTTTATAGTGTATCCTCAAAAGTATTTCATGCGATTGAGTGTAGATTCTATTGATATTGTGGGTCTTCTAGTTGAATACCTATAAAGATTTCATTCCCATTTATTGTATATGTTTATGTCCCTATTGTTTTCCAACTCTGTGATTCTTTGCTTGCAATATTCTTATGATATTATGTCGCATGTACTATGAGGTCAAATTTAAATGGTTGTGTCTAACTATGCTTCCGTTTCCTCTTGTTGTTTGGTATCCAGAAGGATTAAAAGTATATCCCGTTGTTTTTCTTGATCTTTTGGTGGAATTGTATTATGTATTAACTCATCATTTATACATTTGGTGAATTGTAGGTTGATACAGAATATCTTTCCGATCTACATCTAAGGAGTCAACATACCAAACTTCAATTATTTGTAGCGACAATTGAATGTGTGATGAGGTAGGAAACGTTTTTTGTATGTGTTGAGATAATCTCCATCTATTGGAAGATTTTTAAATATTTCTAGAGGAGTAACTAGTGAAGTTTGTTTCATGTCTATCCAAATTAGTAAAGAAGGGAACCAAATAGACTTATTAAAATTTTCACATTCATACCGGTTCATATTCAGCATGTCACCAATTTGTTTTCCCTAGTTGTATATTTTTCTCATCATGATGATTTGACTAATTTATGGTATAATAGTGAGTTTAATGTTAGAGACTCCACCTATTCATGAAAAATGACTCTCTCTCATTAGGAAAAATTTAGAAATAGGAAAAAAAATTGAGATATCAAAAACTTAATTTAACAATACATATATTTAACAAAATAATATAAACATGAATAACTAAGAACCCAATAATGAATATTTATTATTCGTATTGCATTGAATAGTGCAAATAGGAAAAAACCATAAAAATACACAATTTAGAAATTTAGAAATTCTATAATTTTTAAATACATGTAACTAAAAGTGCATTTTGGGTCAATATTGATAATCAAAACCATTACCATATGTTGTCTCAAGAAAAGTGATTTTTGGGTTAATATAGATAATCAAAATATCATCTCCAAAATACACAACATTTACTATATTCCTTTCTTATGAGATTGCATTTGGAGTTGCACTTTATTCAACATTATCACTATGTTATGCCACTTTAAGTACATAAAATATATCATTTTAATGCTATAGTTAATGTGTTAGATATTAAAATTGATGCCTATTGTAAAATTTCAAGAATTATAATGTCAATATCGTGAAGTGTACTAGGGGTCATAGTTTCTAGAATTCATTGTGTTTTAAAGCTAATAGTGCACTATTGTTTAATTAATTTTAGAGTTAGTCGCTTAATAATTATCAAGTGTCATTCTTTTTTAATAGTAATATTGGTTAGAGATTGCATTATGGAAGGGTTTTTAATTATCTATGAGTATGAGTGATCATAGCAAATTAGCTGTTATGGGTCATATTAGTGTTTTGAAATTCATAATGGTTTTAGGTTAAGGGGCACATATTGTATCAGATATTATAGTGGTCAAAGGTTACATTAAATAAGGGGAACAATTTTGTGGGGGTTAATATATAGTTCAATATATAGAAATATCTAATAATAAATTCGTTATATTTAGTGAATTTATGATACATATATTAATATATATTTTTATAGGTCAAAATATTATTGGTAACTAATAACTAATGCGTGTTTCCTTATGATTGCGCTCATTGTTTTAATCCAATAACTAATTGGTTGTACTTAAGAAAACCTTTAGCTATTTAGTAGCTAGATTTTTGATAGTCGTAGTGTTTTGCAAGACTCTTAGAAATATTGAAAAAAATAAGTTATCTCAAACTTTGAAATAAATATTTTATTGATATATTTATCATTCAAATTATCCAACCTAAAAATATTTAAA
>APFE031089657.1:0-86665 GCA_000404065.3 Pinus taeda | reverse complement strand
TTCCAGAATTTGTGTTTTCAACAAATTTATTTTTTTTCAGCTTGTTGAATATATGGTTATGGGAAAGGGCATTTAACTACATGGGAGAAATAAGGAGAAACTGAAAACCGGGGTGGGAAAACAGAAATTTTAACACGTGGCCAATGTGTCCCTTGGAAATGCGTGCCATGCGACCCATAAAGCCCGGTTTTGGCTGAGTTCTCTCTCAGTATTTTGTGTCTCTCTTGCTGTGGGTGTGTGGGAGCGACTAGCAGAGGGTTTGGGAACATTTTGGAGGCGATTCAAGCAACAGGTATGTGCATTTCGCTTATATTTTTTTGCATTTTTATTACAACAGTTTACATGTGCATTTTTTCTTTTTTTTTTACAACATACATGGCTCAATCAAATGCAATAGGGAAGGGACAGAAGAAGGGGAAGAATGTCCCCATTGGTGATGCCCCTCCTGTTCCAATTTCATCAGGGTCTGTAAGTGTTCCCTTAATTGGAAGTGGGGTTGCAACAACAACTTCAAATGATGAGGGAAGAATTAATTGAGAAAGAAAACAGGCTCAAGAAAACAAATATCCCTTGTGGAACTATGTCACAAGAGATCAAGGGTCAGACAACAAGTTGAATGGAGGAGGTAATGTTGCTAGGAAGAAATGCAACTATTGCAACAATCATTTCAAGAGTAGTTATTACCATGTGAAAAGTCATTTGTTGGCTTTACCAGGTTGTGGAATTGGAGCATGTACACGTGTCTTTAGCTAAGAGGAAAGAAATGGAAAAAGAGGTCAATGTTGGTGTGGCAAGGGTGGCTGCATCATCTAAAAAAAAACAAGAATGATGATCCCCTTCCATTCTTGAGGAAATGCAACAACACATTTCCTTTTTAGAGTTTTGGTGGGCGTTTGGGTCAAGCAACAAAAACAAAGGCAGTAGCACTTGGTCCATTGGACAAGATTTTTCGGAAAGAGGCGGGAAGAGCTTGATCTCACCATTGCATTCTTTTTCTATTAGAACTTCATATCCTTTAATGTTGCATGCTCACCTTTATTTATTGAGATGTGTCGAGCTCTAACTCAAGGGGCTCCATCAGGGTATGTGCCTTCTGGGTCGGAGAAGCTTAGAACCACATTGTTGAATAAGGCAAAGAAAGAGGTGGACAAAATGCTTGAGCCTATTAAATCAACATGGCCAACGTCTGGGGTTAGTATTGTCTTTGATGGATGGACAGATCCAACACGCCACCCACTCATCAACTTCATGGTGTCTTCCTTGAATGGACCAATTTTTTTGAAATCAGTGGATGTACTTGGACAATACAAGGATGCACAATAAATGGGTGAGTTCTTCATTAAAGTTATTGAAGATGTAGGTGTTGATTCTTGTGTGCATATCATTCCAAATAATGCATCTGTTTGCAAGGCTGTTGGCATGATTGTGGAAGCTAAATATCCACGAGTATTTTGGACACTTGCATTGTCCTTCCTTGAATTTAGCACTTAAATCTATTGTGTCTGATGTGCTTTGGATTAGAAGTATTATTGAGGATGCACGACATATCCGCAACTTTGTACAAAATCATACAAATTCCCTGACAATCTACAAGGAGTACACCAATCTACCATTATTGAAGATTGTAGATACACAGTTTGCCTATTCATTCATCATGTTGAAGAGGTTGAAGAAGGTCAATACCACTCTTGGGGCCATGGTTATTTCAAAGTTTTGGTCTTTTTGGAGAAAGATAAATCAAGGAACCTCAAAAAGAGTAAAGGAAACAGTGTTAGATGATGCTTGGTGAGAGAGGTAGATCTACTTATTAAGATCATGGACTCTATCATTGCTTTGCTACGATTTGCAGATATAGACCAACCCATCCTAGGAGAGGTTTATGAGGGATGAGATTCCTTGATTGAGTCTGTGAGGATCATTATTTTATAGAGTGAGTGCCCCGAATATGAGACATCATCAGAGGCCTTCTTCACCGCCATACATGATATTCTTGTCAATAGATGGGGCAAGAATTGCACACCTTTGCATTGTTTGGATCACTCATTGAACCCAAAATACTACAACCATCAGTGGCTGAAAGGTGGACCTTCCCACAGTTTCCCTCCTTACATGGATGGTGAAATTTCACAGGGGAGGAAGGATGCGTTGAGGCAGATTTTTCATAATAGAGCATCCTTGATGAGGTGGAGGATGCCTTTACAGAGTTTTCCACTGGCACTGGTCGATTTGTAGGATATGATGTGATTAGAGACAACGGGGCTAAGAAGTCCTATTCTTGGTGGTCAACTCATGGTGCAACAAGCCCTCCTCTACAACAGTTAGCCATGAGGCTCCTCTCTCAGGTGACTTTATCCTCTTGTTGCGAGAGGAATTGGAGCACATATGGGAATTTGTATAGTGTCAAGAAGAGCAGGCTTGAGCAGTCCAGGGCAAAGACAATGGTGTATGTGCACACCAACCTTTGTCTTATTTATAGGCAGAGGGATGAGTGGTTAAAGAGAAAGACAAAGATGTGGGATGTCTTTCCTGATGATATGGGTTTGGACAACAATGTTGAGTTGTCATTGATCAACTTGAATCTTAATGAGCTAGTGCTAGAGCCTGTCACTTTTGATGATGGTGATGCTGTTGAGGGGTCATCCTCCATACCAGTAGATGCAAAGATGACATTGGATACAAAGGAGGAGGATGCAATAGAGGAGAGTAATAGTGACCATGACAATGACGTTGATTTTGATGATGATGATTGATGACCCATGAGCTACCTTCTACCTTGTAGTCGTTTTGTATTTTCTATTAGCCCATTTCTATTTTCCTTTGGCATTGTTACTACCTATGTAACACATTTTGGTTTTGATGACTTAATGAGAAAACTACAATTTCTTGTCTTTCTCATATTGGATCATTAATGAATCTGTCACAATTGTATTTGTATGCATAATGTTACTTTGTAAAACTTACAAATTTTAAATTTACAATGTAGAATCTAGATCTATGTTTGAATTTGTATCATGAATGAGAATTTGTGTAAGAAATATATATATATATATTATATATATATAATATATATATATAATGTGTCTTATGTGTCTTATGTGTCCTGTTCCGGGGGTCAACATGCCCGTGTTGGACACTCAAATTTTCGTGTGCTGCGTGTCCCATGTCCCCGTGTTAGGTGACTTAGCTAATATGAGATACCTTCACGAGATATGAATTTAGCCCTTCTTCCTTTGAAACTTTCATCTTGTATAATTATGTTCTTAATGATATTATTTCCCCAACTGTACTTACAAAGAACAACTCTACCAATTTGTCATAGATCTCCTTTGATGTCTTCAATTTTGCTGCATAGGGAATGAAAGAATCCTTGATAGGTTCAATGAGGATTCTTAGAGTCCTTACTTCTCCTTTCATATATTTTTGATAATGTTTGAGATTGTTCTTGAGGGGGCTTTGAGATGGAGCCCATGACATAGTCAATAACTTCGTTTTCTATGAAAATTAAATCTATTCTTTTCTTGCACGCAAGGTAGATTGATGTCCCAACAAGTTTATTGTTCTCCTTCCATAAATAAGTCATTTGGTTTGTAGATTGAGACATAATTATAAATTACTTACTTGAAAAATGAAGATGTCTCCTTGATGATGATGTCTTCCACTAGATGCTTTCCACTAGATGTCTTCTTGTGAGCTTTACAAGAAGGGATGGTCTTCCTTGTTTCAAATGACAATGCTTCTTCTTCAAGGTAAGGGGAGATGTTCTTCTTCTAAGATGCTTGAGATGTGCTCTTTTCTTCAATTTGAGGGAGATCACTTTTGATGATGAATTGCTCTTCTAGCTTCCTTTGGATGATGATATAGAATGATGAGGCTTCCCAAAATACTTCAAATTTGTAGAGCGCTTCTTTCTTTGATATGGAGGTAGGGTCCTTGAGGTCTTCTTTTTCTTCTTCTAAAAGTTTCTTCCTTCAAGATGAGAAGGTCATTGTGATTTAATTACTAGATCTTCTTGATGCTCTTCTTATTTTTGACCCTTATGTATCCTTCTTCAATTGAGTGATCTTCAAACCGCCTTTCCTTGTCACCTTAGCTTTGATACCATGTTGAGAAATCGAGGGAAACTAGATTAGGGTGTTTTCTCTTTACTTTGATAACCACTTGTGATATTCTTTCACTTTTCTTTATTATTAGCTTCTTCTTCTGTTATTATTATGTTGTTCTTATCATTAAACAACTACGAAAACATGAAGATCAATAGTACACAAGGACACAAGATGTAGGTTGCTGGGCCAAAACCTCTCCTAGAGAGGAAAATTCACAAGAAATTCTTCTCTTATAGAATCTTCAAATGACGAATTCCAAGATCTTTATACCCAAGACCAAGACCCCTCCAAGACCAAGTCAATCTTTCTTTCAATGTACTTCTTCAACAAAGTTAACTTATAGTCAAACTTCTCTAAGTCTTCAACTTCGACCCCTACAACACCTTTTCGCTTCCTTCTTTAGACTTGCAATTTTTTGGCTTTTCTACAATACCTGCAACTTTGCATGTGTGGGAGTAATATGGTTAAATAGGTCTCCTTCTTATTTCGCTTGCGGTCCTTCTTTATCCTTAGTAATTTGGCTCTCAAACTTGATCCTTATGATCCCAATCTTCGGTGCCTTTAGATGATTGTAATTTCGGTCTTGTAGCTGCAACGTGTGCCCTAATTGTTTTGCACATGTGAGACAGTGTCGCCCAAAATCAGACTTCGAAAACCTTTTGTTGGAAATATTGAGAGGGGGGTGAATCAATATTTCTATTCAATTGTTATGTTTACCAGTTAAGATTCTTCACAATTATAATTAGAAAAATAAATAATAAGGATTTTATTATAAACAAGTGAGGACAACAATCCACTTTTACAAACAATTGAGTACAGTGATGTTTGAGGGCACCAACCCTCCAATCTTCCAGGCTCCAACCTGTTGCCAAGCACCAACTTGAACTTTTGTGAGGCTCCAACCTCTAGGGCTCCAACTCTATTCTTTTCAAGGCTCCAACCTGATTTTTAGAGGCTCCAATCCCTAGGGCACCAACCCTTCAGTCTTCATAATAAAAATTAATAATTTACTTACTTGAATATCTTCACAAGATTCTGCATTGTTCAATTCTTCACATGTCCAATGACTCCAAAAATACTTAATGCTTCACTTCTCACATATTTTTACTTCACTATTCAGAGTTATGCTTTCAAGTTCATCACAGTCTCAACATCCAAATCTTCACATTCATCACACAGGTCCGAGGCTGCAACAGGTAGAGGCCTAAATGTGTATACACTCCGCAGGTCAAAGTTCCACTGAGACTGCAATACTCAAGTTCCACCGAGGTTCAATCAAATCACTGTAATTTTTGCACCAGGTCTTCACTCCAAGTGTAAAACAAGGTTAGAGTGTTGAGTACAAGGTCTGAGGTTCTGTGTTGACCGTTCTGATCACAGGTCTGAGGATATGATAGTGAATAGGTTCGAGTATGTAGCTGCTTGCAAGAAATTTGAGCCTCTTTCCAAAAAATCTGTGATCAATTCGAAACGGATCCAAGCCTTACTGTGGCTGCCTATGGTGATGTCAAAGTCCTGTGCCTTATCCAAGAGATTTTGTGGGAATCCGAGATTCTGTGGAGGAGTCCGAGATTCTGTGGAGGAGTCTAAGCTGTGGCTTATCAAATGCTGCCCCACTGTCATTCAACAAACAATTTACTTGTCTTTTTTTATCACAGGTTCGAAGTTACTGTGGCTGCCTGGTGGTGTCTAAGTTAAGTTTGGTTGCTTTTAGCTTAGTCTTACAACTGCCTGTGGTGTCCGAGTTAAGTTTGGGTGCCTGTAGCTTAATTCTTTTAGCTTCTTGTTGTTGAAGAATCTAGGGCAATTAGTATTAGTAGGATTCTTCTAGGCTTGATAACAATTTGTGAAGTGCTTTCACAATTTATCTTAGCTTGATCTTCTTCTTATTATTAGTGTGTGTTGATTGCATCAAACTGCTACCAAAAACAAAGAGACAAGAACACAAGATGTTTGGCTTTCTACCAGGGCCAAAACCTCTCCCTATTGGAGAGGAAAACCCGCACAAATTTCTTCTTATAGAGATTCCAATTGACGAACACCAAGACCATAACCCTTGACCTACTAGGCCACTCCAAGACCAAGTCACCAATCCTTCTTCTTACTATTGAGATTATCATCAACACTGTTGCTTCACTGAGTTCATCATTCATGCACCTTCACTGAGTTATTCATCACAATAAGGAGAACATAGCTGTTGCACCACATCTCCATCTTCTCTTAGATCATTACCATGGAGGCCCTAGAACTTGATAGTATTTACTTGTCATGACTATGCTGAGAATACATCACTGTGGGATTACTGAGCTCCTTCTTAACCGAGTCTGTGAGAGTATGTTGAGAGTGTGTACCCCTATAATGCCTGTCCGAAACCACAGGGATCCTTCTCCTAACTGAAAACACTGTACTTCTTCATCCGAGATTTTTGTGCCACTTAACTTGACCGAGATTTCAGAGAGATATATGCGAAGTTGCAGAGGCTTATGCGAAGTTCTCTGCACTCCTGTAATGTGGATTTCAGACCCTATAACTGGCCTCCGAAAATCTCAGACAAAATGAGTTCTTCACTAAGTTTTTGTAGATACCCTAGCTAGGTATAAATAGTGGTTATGTCTCCATTTTTGAGCCGACTTTAACAAGTGAACCGTTGTGTCTTTTATATGAGCCGACATGACATTTGTATATGTATTTTGAGGTTGGCATGATGTTCTCCTTATCGTTTTGCTTGCAAAATTCTTTGTGCTTGTTTTGGAGGATTGTGCTTCATCTTGGAGGGTTGCTCTAGGCTTGTATACATTTTACATAGGCTCATGAAGAGCTCCTTATTCATGACTTTGACTCTTTGACCTTAAATATAAATCCTAAGGCTCTCAATGGGAGCCATCTATAAAACCACTTGTTCATGAAACCCATGCAACAAGGAATAATAAATTTATTTTCTTGTTTTACAAAAACACTCATAATTACAATGTCATGAAAATCGAACCTAGTTACATTTTCTTCAACACCTGTGGTGTCCGAGCCCTTGTAGTTGCTTCAGAGGTCAAATGGTCTGTCCTTTTTCTAACCCAATCAAAAGATTTTCTTTGGCTCCTAACTCTCCTATCTTTTGTGCCTTCAAGTTCATGAGTTGTGAACTATATGTATCTTTCTGTAATAGGATGACCAAATTGGATGGTGTTGACATGAAGACCGAGTTATTATTTATATGGATTTCACTTAGAAATGAAGGGATGTGACCTATGGAGGGAGGCCGACTTGAGAGACAGAGTATAGGTCGGCTAGATTGCAAAAATAGGATATGTGACCTTCAAAAAATGATTTCTCTTAGTATATTTGGAGTTAGGAGCTAAGTGAGGGCTCGTTGGAAAAAGGAGAGAGTCCTCTACAAGTTGGTGAGGGAGCCATTGTGATAGGATGCCTCCAAGATGACAAAAAATAATTTCCTTTGTGACTCTTCTTGAAATAAGAGTGCCCTCCAACAATTATCCATGATTATCCATTTCATCTATGTCATCAAGTCCTTCAATAGTGCTCATCAAGTGTCATCAAGTCCTTCAATAGTGCTCATCGAGTGTCATCAAGTATAGTCATCCATGTCATCAAGTATAGTCCTCCAATAGTGCAACATCCATCAAGAGTGCTTATATTTTCATCAATGACAATTATTGACCAACAATCTCCCCCTTTGTCATTGATGGAAATCTTCTTTCTTCCAACATTCTCTCCCACTTTGACATCAATGGCAAATGGGGTGCCCATGTACTCCCCCTATCAAGCTGCTTCTTGTCATGCTGCTTCCCCTGTCATGGTGCTTCCACCCTTGTCGATGTCTTCTCTTAATGTGATGCAAGAGCAATGACCCCCATCTTTTGGTGAAGACATTCAAATGCTTCTCGTGGTAGTGGTTTTGTAAAGATATCTGCAATTTGCTCCTCTGTGTTGATGTATTCCAACTTGATATTTTGTTCAACAACTTGTTCATGAAGAAAGTGGTATTTAATTGGAATATGTTTGGTCTTTGAGTCCATTACTAGATTCTTTGAAAGATTGATGGCATCGGTGTTGTCACAATAAATGATGATTGGTTGATTAGTCTCGATGTTGACATCTTTCAATGCTTCCTTCATCCATAATATTTGTGTGCAACAATCTGCAGTAGCTATATATTCGACTTCAGCTGTGGAGAGAGCCATGATACTAGACAATCTCCCATGAAGAATGCATTTTCTGCTAGTACTTTTTCGATCATCTACGCTTCCAGCCCAATCATCATCGATGTAAGCTGTCATGGTAAGAGTTGTGCTTTTGGGATACCATAGACCAAAACCCGGAGTACCTTTCAAGTATCTGAGAATTCTCTTCACAACCAACAAATGGGATTGCTTAGGAGCTGATTGAAATCTCGCCACCATTCTTACTGCTTGCATAATATCGGGTCTTGAAGCGGTTAAGTATAGGAGAGCTCCAATAATTGACCTGTAAAGAGTTGCATCTATGGAAGGGGATTCATCATCTTTTCTTAATTTGCAATCCGTAGTCATCGGTGTGCTCATAGGAGCACATTCTTCCATCCCATATTTCTTAAGCATGTGTTTAAGATATTTTGCTTGGGATATGAACATTCCTGCTTTAGTTTGAGTCAATGTTGCGAAAATTGCGATCGGGATTAAATCGACGAGGGTCTGAAATTGGAAAAAATTGGTAAAAATCGGCAATAAATAGGCAAAAAATCGGAAAAAAAAAAAAAAAAAAAAAAAAAAAAAAAAAAAAAAAAAAAAAAAAAAAAAAAAAAAAAAAAAAAAAAAAATTATATACAAAAATACAAAAATCAAGATTTTTCCCCAAAAAATTGTGATTTTTTCAAAATGAAAAAAATCACTGATTTATTCGACCGATTTAATTGTTTCAGCAAAAAAATCGCAATTAAATTGCGATTTTTGCAACACTGGTTTGAGTTACTTGAAGTCCAGGGAAGTAAGATAGATCACCAATCATAGACATTTCAAATTCCTTTGACATGTTTTGAGCAAATTCATGACTTCATCATTGTTGCTGGTAAAAATCATATCATCAACATATAAAAGGGTAATTAGTAATTTATCCTTGTCTATTTTCATGTAGAGATTACTTCTTGCCATCTCTTTTTGAAGCCTTCTTGTTGTATATAATGATCCAATCTTGCCTACCAAGCTCTAGGAGCGTGTTTCAATCCATACAATGCCTTTTTTAACTTACATATGAAGTCTTTTCCTTCAGCTAGATCAAACCCTTCCGATTGCTCCATGTAGACTTCTTCCTTTAGGTCACCATTCAGGAACACTGATTTCACGTCCATTTGATAGACTTTGAATCCTTTTGAACAAGCAAATTCCAAAAACATCCTTATAGCTTCCAATCGAGCTACTGGGGCAAATTTTTCTTGAAAGTCAATTCCCTCAATTTGTGAGTATCCTTTACAGGCAAGCCTTGCCTTATTTTTGATAATCTGTCCATCTTCATTCGTTTTGTTTTTGAAGACCCACTTGGTTCCAATAATATTTTTTATCTTTTGGATGAGGTACAAGTTCCCATGCTTCATTTTTTTCGATTTGAAACATTTCTTCTTCCATAACATTTACCCAATGAGGATCCTTACTAGCTTGAGTAAAGTTTTATGGTTCTATCATGGATAGTAAGGCAACATTATCTTTTCTTGGTGTATTTGTCATCCTTCTTCAGGTCTATATTCATCTATATTCCCAATAATCTATTCTTCCAGATGGTGTTTTTGAACAAATTTTACTTTTGGAATCTGAGATGGTTCCTTTTGATTTTCTTGACCCTTTTCTTCCTTTGTTGTATCTTCTTCAAAATCTTCAAGAATAGAATCTTCTTCACAGACTTCAATTTCCTTTTTTGGGAGTGCCTTGTCAATCTTCACATCAATGCTTTCTACTATCTTTCGTTGTCGATTATTGTAGCATTTGTATGCATTGCTCTTTGTAGAATATCCAAGAAATATTCCTTCATCAACACGAGAATCTAACTTGCTTGGTGAGTCATCATTGATCTTCATAAAGCGTTTACTTCCAAAAATTCTTAAGTATTTTACCGAAGCAGGTCTTCCTTTCCATAATTCATACGGAGTTTCGTCATTATCTGGTCTTAGTTGAGCTCTATTCAGGGTATATACTGCTGTCCTGACTGCTTCTCTCCAAAATGTAGCCTGCAAATCAGCTGCTAGTAACATTGTTCTTGCCATTTCTTGTACATTTCTGTTTCTTCTTTCTACAACTCCACTTCGTTTAGGAGTTCTAGCAACAGAGAGCTCTCTCTTGATTCCATGCACATTGTAGAAATCATCGAATTCCTTTGAAGTGAATTCTCCTCTATCTGTTCTAAGACATTTAATATTTAATTCTTTTTCATTTTCTACAAGGGCTTTGAAATTCTTAAAGCATTCAAATGCTTCGGATTTGAATTTTATAAAGAATACCCACATCATTCTAGTATAGTCATCCACAAATAGAGCAAAGTAGCTTTTGCCTTGTACAAATGGTCTTCTGGTTGGCCCACATAAATCTGCGTGTATGATCTCCAAAGGTTTTGATGATGGGAACTCCTTAGTCTTGAAGCAAGTTCTAGTTTGCTTTCCATGTTGACATGAGCCACACACAACTTGATCTAGCCTTACAATTTTTGAAATGTCCCTTACTGCATTTTTTTTGCTGATATTAACCAAGTTATTTGTTTTGCTGATATTGACCAAGTTATCAAAGTTTAGATGTCCCAATCATTCATGCCATAACCGGCTTTCATCTTCTCGACTAATATAGCATTTATCTTCTTGAATTTTACTCAAAATGTATACATTATCAGGTGTTCTTAATCCTTTTCCCACAAGTTCTCCTAAAGAGGATTTCCTTATCTCACAGTGTTTAGTACTGAAGATAACATTATGCCCTTGGTCACAAATCTGGCTAACATTTAGAAGATTGTGTTTGAACCCTTCCACCAGCAATGCATGTTGGGCTTTTCCCTTTTCATTAACAAGAGAAACCGTTCCTTTACCACAATTTTAGCAGACCCACTTCCAAAGGATACATTTCCATCCTTTTTATTTAACGAGATAAACTTCTTTTGGTCCCCTGTCATGTGTCTTAAACATCCACTATCCACAAACCATTGATTTTCATCAGTATTTGCACATAAAGCTAGACCACATTTATCAGCAGTGGGTTCCTTCTCCTTCAATTCTTCTTTTTTGAATGGACAATTTTGTGCATCATGGCCAAAATCATTACATTTTGATCAAACTAGTTCATACTTAGCCAAATGATCAAATGAATTGTGAGTCTTGATTTGTTCTTGTTCCTTTAGGCTACGTAACTTGCTTTGATAATTGATCTTATATCTTGTAGCATTATCCTTGTGAGCTTTGGAATGCTTACCTTGATGAGTCATGACCAAAGTTTTTACAATGGAAACAATAGCCAAGAAAGATAGTTTGATACCTGTTAGGATAGCCTTGACATGATGTAGTATTCTTCCTTGGAGGTAACTTCCTTTATTCCTTGGGTTGTTAAAGGTGGACCTTCGCTCTTGGTGGGATGGCTTCTCCTCTTTTGGATGATTGCAAAAGATGTCAGCATAACTACTTTGGATTTTTCATTTACATTCTCCTTTGTACTTGATGATTCTCCTTTGAAACCAATTCTGGACTTGTCATGTTGAGGTCTTTGAGTGTTAAAGATGTTATCAAGAGTTTGAGAGCTTTGCCAACTCTTTTTAACGTGACGGAGAGGCTTTTGGTATATGCAACTTTTGGTAATGCATGTATGTTATTTTTGATTAGCGTCACCAATATTATAAGCTATCCATTTTTACATGTGAGTACTTGGTGTGTGATTTGTGTGTGAACATATGTATTTCTCGAATATTCTCCCAACTGATTCAAACCCCATATTATCATGTGAATAGGCACTATCATGCAGTTTGGAATGTGCAGCAACACATTTCGATCACTTGGGGCTCTAAATATCCATTTTCTATAAGATTCCCTCTTTAGAGTCAATCGTTGAGAGAATATGAAAAGGTGTCAAGTTGTCAAGTAATTAAAAGCGATTGTTTACAAATTTTCCCAGAGCTTTCTGTTATACCTGTCACTTCACTACTATTTAAATAACAACTTTGGGTTGAAACGTTGTCTGGAATAAAAATGGGAGCATTGTTGTTGCTATTCGTGGTGTGAAAGAGGTTTATGCAAAATACTTATCTCTCTCTTTGTTTTTAAATAGGCTGGCAGAAGACGGGCAGAGAGGAGGCACAAATTTATGCAAGACTTCCTAACAGAGTTTTATGAAGAATGGGAGGGCAACTTGTGATTCAAAGTTTCCATTCTTGTGTTTATTGTGGTTAAAATGTTGATAGCTTGTCGAAAATACTCCATTTTTAGCAATTGTTTTAATTCAGGCTTTTTATAAAAGCGGTGACTTATTTAATATGCTTATTATACCGAGGAGTTAGATGGTATTGGTGCTAGGATTCATTCATTTGACATTTCGGATTTTTCTTTTGCAACGAGGGTAATTAATATAAAAATATTTTGTTTCAGAAAGATTTTTAAAGAATCAATTTGACTATTTTTAGGAAAAATGACTTTGGATATTTATAGGAAAAATGACTTTGGGTGATCACAATTTTTTCTCTGGTCTTTTCTATATTGCTTTATTTTTATTCAAAGTACAATAACTGATTCATGATGATGATATCTCTCAATTGTAAGACGCGTAGTGAATTACTTTGGGTACTAGATTAATACGATAGGTTATCCTTGGATGTTATAAAAAAATATTTTGAATATATTCAACTAGTAATTTTAACATATTTTTCTGGTTGAAAGCCTGTCCATGCACTTTAATAAATGATTTAGCGTTAATTATATATAATTTCAGTCATAAAGAAAGATAATTACACTCTGGATTCCTGAAAAAAATTCACATGAACAAAAGACTATTACAGTTAAGCATTCCTTGATTCCTGAAGAGGAATGACATGACCAAGAGGGTCATGTAAGACATACAACTCCTCAAAATCCTCAGAACAGTCCGAAATATTACATCAGAAATTTATCCACCAGGGCATCCATAAATAATTCCTATCCTATATCAAAATGGTCTATAGTATCCATAATCTGTCCCAATGTCTGTAATACATAAACCTGAAATGCATCTGTATAGAGCATAACATAACCAGCATTTAAAAGCTGAAGATACATATGACATGCTGCCAAAGCAGCCAACCATAAAGCAAACTTAAAACTGGATCTTGAAATTACTTAGAGAACTGATCCTCTATAATCTCCTGAACATGCCACGCATTCGGATCCATCTATAAACCTGATTAAAGTTGATACAGTTGTTTATTTATCTAATAAATATTCAATTATTGTCAATAAACTAGTAAATATTTTTGACATTATCTAGGATGTTGATCCTGATAATCTTTTAACTACACACATTAACTAGACATGAACACATGGCCTAACAAGATCAAATTACGAGGGAGGAGGGTAAACAAGTGTATATACCCAAGAAATTAACTTATTGCATTCAAATGAGCCATGAAAACAGACCCAAGCACAAGTAAACTCCCCGGTGATCATCGACTTCGGGTTACAAGGTGAATAGTGAAATCTGAGGGATTTCCATATGTCATATGATTTAACCTTATTCATTATTTTTCCTGGAGTAATATGAGAGATTCTAAGAAAAAAAAAGATGCAAAAATGACCGGAAACATTAACTTTACTTCAAGAAAATAATAACCATCAAGAACAATCACCCAACGAGCTTCACCAAAAGAGAGCAACAAGAAGTGAGTGAACTTGGGCAAAAGAAGCATGCAACAAATTTGATGCATGTCTAATTCTAGATGACAGAGTTCTCAAATTACCTTCACCCTGAGTGGGCCTAATGGTCAAGGACATGTTTTACCCCTGAGATCATTGGTTGAAATCCAGAAAGAGGTAGGTTATGCACACCTGCATAGACTTTAATGGTCAAATAGCTCTCTAGAAGGGGTCCCTTGTCCCACAAACAAGGGGATCTCATGCACCAATTTGTGTATGGCTTGACTATGACCTTCAAATTACATTATTATTATTATTGAAGTGTCTTAGGGTAATGAAGGAAAAGATACTTTACAAAACGGATGAAAGAAGGGCACCCCAACCCAAGTAGCTGCAACAATAGATAAGAGGAATAGTCAATAAAGTCTCCATATCAATGTTCAAGAAAATTTCGATGGATGCTTAAGGAGGGGCTAATAATATGCGAGATTATGAAAGTAAACAAATTTGAAAATGATTGAAAATAAAACATTAACTTCTACTTTTAGAAGCACACAAAGAGCATACAATCAAGCCATCAAGTACAAGCACATAAAAAAAATTCACTAAAAGATAACAACAAGGACGGAGTGCCCAATGCAAAATAAGAATGAATGTAATATATTTGATGCATGCTACCTCATGCTAGAATGGTGGAGTCTCCACATTGTCTTCAATTAGTCAAATATAGGGAGGTATGGTAAGGTGGACAAGGAAAATAATTTTCATGAAATCAATGAAAGAGCAAGGCATCCTTTAAGTTGGCTATTTTTGAAGGCAAGGGGTCTTCCTTGCATAAAGACTACACCAATGCTTTGGCTTGAGGCATCACACTCCACAATGAAGGTTTTTGTAAAGTTAAGAGTTATTACGATGGGAGTTATACGTATAGTGTCTTTAAGTATTTCAAAAGTTTTTGGTTGTTTTTTTTAGTCTAATGCTTCATTTTTCAATAATTTTGTTAGAGGTGTTGCTATTGGACTATAATTCTTGACAAATTTGCAGTAATATCCTATCAATCCTCTGAGTTTATTCAACATATTGGGGATTGGCCATTCCTTCATAGTCTTGATGTTGTTAAGATCCATTTTGACACCCTCATGGGATATAATATGACACATATTCCACTTCTTGAACCCCATAGGAACAGTCGGAAAGGCTTTGCATATAGTTATTTCTCTTCCAATAGTAGACCCTGTCAACGTGTTGTACATACTTTTCCCAAGATTTATTGTAGATGATTATGTAATAAAAAAAATAACACAAAATTTCCAAGGGTGGGTTTGAAAATAGAGTTCATTAAGCTTGACATGTTGAAGGTGCAATTATAAATCCAAATAGCATAACCAAAAAGTCATAATGAACTTCATTTGTTCTAAGGACTATTTTGGGAATGTCTTCTTACCTCATTATGATTTGAGGATATCTTGAATGGGGATCCAACTTAGTAAAAAAAAAAAAATGCTCCATGCAATTCGTCTAATAATTCATAATGACATGAATAGGAAACTTATATTGGTTGTCATTTTGTTGAGCTACCTATAATCTGGGCACATACGCCATGAACCAATTTTTTTTTATAACCACCACCATTGGAAAAAGAGAAAGCATTGGCTAGGTTGAGTGATGTCAGTGTCTAACATTCCTTGAACCATACACTCAATCTCACTTTTTTATGCATATGGATACATGTAAGGCCTAATTTGAGGTGATATACTTCTAAGTTGCGAATGAATAGCATGTCATGATCTAGAATAGGAGGAAGACCTTTAGGCATCTCTACAAATACTTTGGAATGATAGTTGATAACTTTTTGAAGTTCCACTGGAGTAGAGGATATAAATGTTTAAACAACTAGTGAACACAATTGTGCAATTACTCCTTGGTGTTTTTTAAATCAATTTTGTCATGGTAGTAGAACTTATCACTTTTCTAGGTTTCCCTTAGATACCTCTAAGCTCAATTTCCTTTCCTTTGGAGGAAAATCTTATGAAAAGATCTTGAAAAGATGAGCCACTATTTGTTGAAGAATGTAACTAGGTTCAGTGTTCATAATTGTATAATGTGATTTATTTGTCAAAATAAATTTTATAATGGCTTATTAAAGCACGAGTTTTATGCTTGGGTTGTCATGTTTATAGGCCAAAGCCTCCATTGTAGGCTTCTAGGTTTTATATTGAGTCAATAGTCATTGTCAATTTTATTAGACCCTTCTTGGGCTTTTGTATTATGTAAAAATAATTATTTTTGAGTCAAATAGGTCATTTGACACCTCCGCACCAAGTTGACAATATGATGATGAAGTCGGCCTACATTAGAGCAATTCAACCCATAGAAGAGGATATATATAGACTAGCAGCTCAATCCATTTTTTCACTCACTCAACAAGTTCAATACACGAAAAAGAGAGGCAAAAAAGGTGAAAAATTCCAAGAGAATGAAGAAGACAAAATCGAAGTTTTGGGCTATCTTTCTCTCACACATGCGAAGTTACTGGGCTACTTCTACGGCTGAAATTTTGAATTCTTCTACAAGTCGAAGTTTTGTTGCTGGGGTCAAAGTTTTGCTGCTGGGGAGGTTGAAATTCTACTACTGCGAGGTCGAAATTCTAGGTTGAAGTTGATACTGGGAGAACTTAACTTGAAGAAGGAAGTGCCGACTTGGTGATTGGGGGAAGTCTGTGTCTAGGTCAAAATAGTCTTGGACTATCTCATTTTGTCTTTGAATCTATGGAAATAAGAGTTCTGATTGGGGTTACCCCTTATAAGGGTTTTTCCCTTGCTGTCTGCATATACCTTATGTCTCTGTTCTTGTGATCTTCATATACTCATAAATTGGTAATTGCTTGATGAAACATAATATAATAATGAAGTAAAAGAAACCAATATAATTCACAAGTAATTATCAAATAAAAGGAAACAAACCCTAATTACTACTAGTATTGATTTCTCAACATGGTATCAGAGCTAAGGTCAAAAAAGGTTGGAGATCACTTTGTTGGCTTGAAAAGGAAGGTTGCTACCTCTATGACAAGTTGCTCGAAAACGAGGTTCAATATCATAAGAACTATAGGAATCTAGATTGGAAGGATCTTCTACAACCTATCTAATAAGGCCAAAAGCGAAGGATTCTTGGCTGCACTTACAAGTACTCTTGATGATGCCAATGCATATATCTTTGATAGTGGAGCATCAAGACATATGATAGGAGAAAGCGGACAACTTCATACTCTATCAAAGGAACAATCGTCTTATGCAGTGGGGCTAGGAGTAAATAACAATTATGCAGTCAAGGGCCTTGGATCTACATCTTTGACGCTGGAGAATGGAGCAAAACTACACCTCAACAATATACTCCATGTTTCAAGTTTGAAAAAGAATTTACTTTCAATTTCTTGTTTAGAAGATAAAGGAGATAGGGTTGCTTTTGTAGATGGTAAAGTCTTGGTTTAGGGAAAGGATTCAAGCATTGAAAAGGCAAAAGTTATTGGAGTTCATGAATGAAGATTATATATAATTATAACACCATCTCCTCAAGCTCTAGTTCACATGGAAATCAATCCCATCGAACTATGGCATAGAAAATATGGGCATATACACTACAAGATCATTCCCTCTCTCAATGAAATGGTAAATGACATCCCTAACATCAAATAAAATCGTGAGGGAGTATGTAAGGGATGTGCCTTGGGAAAGAATACAAGGAAGCCTTTCACAAGCAGTGACACAAGGTCTTAAAAAATATTAGACCTCATTCATTCTGATGTGTGTGGGCCTATGTCTAACATATCACTTGGAGGCCATCTTTATTATGTGACCTTCATTGATGATCACTCTAGAAAGACATGGCTCTACCTTCTCAAGACAAAGGATGAAGTATTTGAAAAATTTAAGGAGTTTAGATCAAAAGTAGAGACCTTAATCGAAAGAAAGATAAAGACCTTGAGATCTGACAATGGTGGGGAATACACTTCAAAATAATTATTTCATATTGTAAAGAAGCAAGTATGAAAAGGGAGCTCATTGTTCTCTACAATCCTAAACAAAATGGAGTTGCAGAAAGGAAAAATAGAACAACTGAAGAATGCATACAAACTATGATATTTGATCAAAGACCTTCCAAAGTTTTTGTGGGGTGAAGCCACTGTGACAACAATATATATACAAAATAGAAGTCCACATAGAATTCTTGAAAGTATGACACCTGAAGAAGCATTGACAGGGAAGAAGTCAGGTTTGGACTGTCTTCGAATCTTTAGGTGTCCCACATACATCCATGTTCCGAAGGATAAGTGAAAGAAAGTAGATTCTACAAGCATCCAAGGGATCTTCGTTGGCTATAGTCTTTCTTCAAAGGCATATAGAATCTACATTAAGGAAGGAAGTATTAGGGGATTTTTGAGGTCTAAAATAGGCCTCCTAAGAAAAATTTACAACCAAAATAAACTTTATAAGAACCAATAGGATTCAAGATGATGATGTCAACCATGGGGGATGATTCACCATTTTTGAAGTCAAAAAGTTAAAAGATTAAAAAATAATAAAATAATAAAACTACTTTTTCAACTCGTATTCTTAACTTATCTCCCTAAAGTTTTACTCAAATTTTGAGTGAGAGTACTCATTGGATGCAAAATTTAATTCCTCATCCAAAGAGTGCCCATGTTGCATACTTTCGATGGACCCTGCTACACGAAAAATGAGAAGTACATGAAAAAAGAGTGATTGCAATCATGTTTTTCATGTTTTTCTCATTTTTCGTGTAGCAGGGTCCATCGAAAGTATGCAACCTATGTACTTTTTTGATGAGGAATCAAATTATGCATCTAACGAGTGTTTCCGCTCGAAATTTGAGTAAACCCATAGAGACATAAGTTGAAAATACGAGTTGAAAAAATAGTTTTTTCTTTTTTCCCTCTAAAATTTGATGATGTCATCTATTCTTATTTTATTATTTCCACTATTATTTTATAATTTCCTTAGGAAGCCCATTTTAGACCTCAAAACTCCCCTAATAACAAATTGAAGTAAGCAGGAATATTATATTCGATGAGAATCATGCCTACAAGAGATCCAAGAGTATTCCAATTGATTCAGATGACAAAGATTCACGATTATTGGAGAAGAAAAATATCATTATGAGTCAACTCCTAACCGAGAAGAAGAAGATGAAGGACCAAGTGAACTGATTCATCCTATTATCATACTCGAAATAGGGAAGAGGCCAAATTGGTTGAAAGCTACTCTTGAAGATGTCGAAGGGCATGGAGCTACTTAAGGAAATTTTAGAGAAAACAAAAGACCTACAAGATATTCAGGATATGCAACATTCATGACAAAATTGATACAAGCTGAACCAACTACTTTTGAAGAAGTTGCTCATCAAGAAAAATGGAAGAAGACAATGCAAGAAGAATGTCAATCCATGATGAAGAATGGAGTCTGGGAAATCATTCCTAGGCCAAGGGACAAATCAAATGTCACTTAAAATGGATTTATAGAATCAAACATGTGATTGATGGAAGTATAGATAAATACAAACCTAGATTCATTGCAAGGGGTTTTTTTTAAAGGAAGGTATAGACTATGAAGAAACCTTTGCACCTATTGCTAAGTATACTACTAGAAGATCTTTGGTTTCGCTAGCTTCTACAATGGGATGGAATATTCATTAAATGGACGTAAAGACAACTTTTCTGAATGGGACCATCAATGAAGAAGTATACATTGAACAACCAGAAGGCTTTGAAATAAATAACAAGGACACACATGTTTGCAAACTCATGAAATTCCTATATGATTTAAAGCAAGCTCCTAGGACATGGTATGCAAGGATGGATGCATATCTCTTAAGAATTGGGTTTGTCAAAAGTTCTGCAGATCCAAATCTCTACATTAAGGTAGTAAACAATGAACTAATCATTATACTACTTTATGTAGATGATTGGCTTATTATAGGCGTGGAGCAAAGAATACAAGAATGTAAGAAGATGTTGGCAGTTGTATTTGAAATGAAAGATCTGGGACTTATGCACTATTACTTGGGTTTGGAAGTTTGGCAGAAACTTGGAGAAAGATATCTGGGTCAAGTTAAATACAAAATCAATATTTTACAGAAATTTGGTATGGTGTATTCCAAGCCTATTACTACTACCGTGATCACTAATCTCAAGAAGTTGAGAATCTCTAACTCTAGTCTCGTCGATCCTACTAGCTATCATAAGTTGGTGGGGTCTCTAATGTATCTGGTACATACAATACCTGCTATATGTTTTGATGTAAATATTCTTAGTCAATTTCAGTTAAGGCCTTGTCATGACCATTAGATAAATGCTAAGCATATTCTTAGATATCTTTGTGGCATTATACATCATCGCCTAAAATATGATGGAAATAAAGTTAAGTTGATAGGTTTCATAGATTTAGATTAGGGTGGCAGTGAGACTGATGGAAGAAGCACTATCGACGGATGTTTTAGTTTGGGAGTTGCAATGATCGCATGGATGAGTAGAAAACAAGATCTTTTTGCATTAAGTAGTGCTAAAGCTGAATATGTTGTTGCATGTGAAGTAGGAAAGAAAGTTGTTTGGTTAAGAAAACTCTTGTTAGATCTGTTTGGAAAGCCTCCGGATCTTAGTATAATAAATTGTGATAATCAAAGCAACATCAAGATGTCCGAAGACCTTGTATTCCATGCAAGAACGAAGCATATCAACTAGTACCACTATATTAGAAGTTTGGTACAAGATGGGGTCATAAAGCTACAATATATTCCAATGTGTTGACAAAGTCTCTTCTAAATCAAAGTTTGAGTATTTTAGAAGCATGTTTGGTTTGGTTGACATTGTACATTTGGTTAATAAAGAGAGATGAAGCATCTAATGGTGAATGCTTGGGAGGACATTCGGTCGGCCTATGTGTGTTTTCTATCTTGATCGCGAAGAGGGAGGGTGGAATTTCTCTTGGAGCTCTGACCTTGGATACACAACTAGATCCGTGGGTTGATGGTTAGTTAGTAAGCATGATGGCACCTACAATGGCTGAAAACGTTAGTCCATCTTAGTCCCACCTGGATAGATAACCCTAGTCAGGTATCTAGTCCGTAGCACTGGGTATGCCTGAACTCTTCGTAGTTCATGTGTTTTTGAGATCTTCCATATATATATATATATATATGCACACCTCCCTAGTTAAGAGGGAGTATTGAAGAATGTAAATAGGTTCAGTCTTCATAATTGTATAATGTAATTTATTTGTCAAAATAAATTTTATAATGACTTATTAAAGCATGAGTTTCATGCTTGGGTCATCATGTTTATAGGTCAAAGCCTCCATTATAGGCTTCTAGGCTTTATATTGAGTCAATAGAGTCGTTGTCAATTTTATTAGACCCTTGGGTTTTGTATCATGTAAAAATAATTATTTTTGAGTCAAATAGGTCATTTGACACCTCCACACCATGCTGGCCCTATGATGATGATGTCCACCTACATTAGGGAAATTCAACCCACAAAAGAGGCTATATATAGATAGGTAGTTCGATCCATTTGCTCACTCACTCAACAAGTTCGATACACGAAAAGGAGAGGTAGAAAAAGGTGTAAAATTCCAAGAGAAGGAAGAAGATTGAAGAAGACAAAATCAAAGTTTTGGGCTATCTTTCTCTCACATGTGCGAAGTTACTGAGCTATTTCTAGGGCTAAAATTCTGAATTCCACTGTAGGTTGAAGTTCTATTGCTGGGGTCAAAGTTCTGCTACTGGCGAGGCCTAAATTCTATTGCTGCAAGGTCGAAATTGTAGGTCAATGTTGTTACTGGGAGAACATCACTTGAAGAAGAAGGAAGGGTTGACTTAGTGACTGGGGGAAGTCTGCGTCTAGGTCAAAAGAGTCTTGGACTATCTCTTCTTGTCTTTGAATCTACTGAAAGAAGAGTTCTAACTATGTTTTCCCCTTATAGGGGTTTTTCCTTCACTATCCGCTTATATCTCGTGTCTCTTGTTCTTGTGATCTTCATATACACATAAATTGGTAATGGCTTGACGAAACATAATATAATAAAGAAGTAAAAGAAGCCAACATAATTCACAAGTAATTATCAAAGAAGAGGAATTGGACCCTAATTACTACTAGCATTGATTTCTCAACACTGTTCCCAATGATTGTAAGCATTGGACCCCTAATAAAACATCAACACCACTCATTTTGATTGCAATGATGATACTATCTAATAAATACTCCCTCATATTTAGTTTAATATTATGGCACTTCCCCTGAATAATTTATGATACCTCTTTGAAATTTTGGTGCTAGATATACAAAGTAATTAATAAGTGTTTCCACCCATGAGGTGTATACAAATTGGTTTGTGTGAAGTTTAGTCCCCACCAGGTCACAAGTTCAAATCGCACGGGGAGGGGTTGACGATGGGAGCTACCTTTGGGGGAATTAAATTATCCCAAGAGGCATCCAAGCTCAAATGAGCTTTGCACAATCTTGGTGATGACATCCCATTGGTGGGTAGATCATTCTTCCATCTAGCATTGGGGTTGGCCTTGGTCTAAGGCCAACCTAGTTCGGAAAAATAAAAATAAAAGTAAATAACGTAATAAATTAATAAGCATTTCCAATTTGTAATTGATGAAGTTATGGATACTAACTAAATCAATCAATATTTTTCCCTTTTCTTTTTGATATATCCTTCTATCTTGAGGATTTGTGGAGTATTGATGTTGGCCAATGCATGACAAAGTAGTAATAGAGTAGTCTCTTCTAGCTCTAGATCTTGTGATGGTTCCGCTTGATCTTCTTCATTTTCACAGTTTACATAGAATAATTTCTTGTCTTTGCATTTATGCCCCTTACTCTACTTTCTATCACAATTAAAACATATACCCTTTTCTCTTATTTCATCCATTTGTTAATGATTTAGCCTTGTCAGTTTAGGAGAGGAAGCACGATTTTCTCTACAATTATTAGTGACCAATTTTCTAGTGGCAATATTTTTACTTTCAACTTTCCTTTCTAGACTAAAAGTATGCTCTAGAGATTTAGGTTCAAAGAGATGCATCTCATCTTGGATGCATTCCTTTAAAGTTTTCATAAATAGGTCTAACAAATTATCCTCTGAAATGTTTTTTACCCTGAGACTTAACTTTTAAAATTGTTGAATGTTCTTTGTAACTAGATCTTTTTGTTAAAGATTTACCAATTTAATAAAGAGTTTATTTCTCTTAATATCCCCATATTGTGCTATCAATTCCTTTGGAAAAATGGACCAAGATATAACATAATCCTTTTTCTTTTCACAAAGCCATTGGTACCATAAATGTTGGTTTTTTTCTAAAAACGTTGATGCAATATTTTTACCTTTTGTAGGGATGCCACTGATTGTAAATCAAAGTATTGCTCAATGTAAGATATCCATGTTATGGGATTGTTATCAGCAAATGATCTTTGGAATGTAGTAGTTCCTTGGTGTTGATCTTGGATTGAAAATTCATGATTATCATTTTGTGATTAAATATTCGTGCTCTCCAATTGTGATCACCATGCTTCTTCTTATGTTCATGATTACCTTAGATCTCCACTTCCCTTTTAGGGAGATCTTTTAATAGAATGGTTTGTAATTTTTTTATTTCATCTCTGATATATATATATATATATATATATATTTATATATTATATTATATATATATATATATATAATATATATATATATATAATATTATTTTTCATCCATTCTCTTTTCATTTCATCCATCATTTCTATTTTAAGCTTTCTTGAGAACTTGATAAATCCACCCTTTTCAAACATACAATCCATTTCATTGACTTTTTTCTCTCTAATTGGAGAACCTAAATTCTAAGTTTTCACTTTCTTTATAAGTCCTAGATGAGCCTTTAGGAAGTTTAATTGATGTAGTATTTTTTGGATCTTTCGTTGAATCCATATGAGAAAATAATAATTAAACTTTTCTTTATCACAATTTATAGTCACCCTAAAAATATATCTTATAATCAAAAGTTATGTGAATTATAAGTTACGTACCTTTAAAACCTTAATTTGGAAAACATTTAAATGACTGGTTTATTCTTGATATATTTATAAGATTTGAATCTTTATAAATCTAAAACATTTTTTATAATATTCTGATGTCTTATCTGCAATTCCATAGGTCTGACTAGAAATTGATGTGTCGAGTGAAATTTATCGAAACTTTCCCAATAGTTGTTGATTTTTGGTCTCTTCTCATGAACAAACTTGTATAGCATGCCACATGTCTAATTATTCAAATATAATCTTGAAATTTTTATCCAACATACTTTTGTATGACTTCTAAGATATTTAAAGATTTTAGAGTCTGAAAAGCCCCATAAAGAAGTTATGGCAAAAATATCAAGCTGACCTGCTTGACACTGATTTAAGGATCCTTTACAAATCCTAACTTCCACAAAGTTGATCTCAGAAATTATAGCCAACCAAACTCTCAAATTTTAACCAAATGTTTTCCAATATCTTGCTTCAATATAATCCAAATTTCACCATAAAAGATGTCCCAGGAGAAAAGATTGAAAATGTCAAATTGATTTGTTTGACATTGATTTTAGCAACATTCACAAACCCTAAATTCCTTAGAGCATATCTCTAAAAGTATAGTGAATCAAGATCTAAAATTTTAACCATATATTCCATTAGATCTCGCTCAATATGGTCCAAATGTCACCATTTAAAATGTTCCAAAAAATAGCAAAAATGTTAAACTAACCTGCATGAAGTAGAAAAACCCTAGGTTCGTAGGCTCTCATACCAAATGTTATGAACCTTGCACCTTAAAAATGATAAGAAACCAATAAGCATAATCCTCTTTGGGGGTTAAACCTCATTTTACAATGAATACAATGTATATGACAAGATTGTGTGATCATAATATTTGGTCTACACTGTACACATATAGGGGGAAAATGGTACAATTATAATGAAATGGGGCCATGAAAAGTTCTAGCCTACATAACAATATAACAATAAAAATGTAATCACTCAATATCTAGGGCTCAATATGGGGTTTTAGGTTAACATGGGGCTTATATAGGGCTTAACATAAAAGGTTCTTCATTATTCATTATTTAATACTCACTATATTTGTATAATGGTTTGAAGGCCATTTCATATGATACGTTATATTGTGTCATACTAAATTGCAATAATGAAATGAATAGTGTTTGCTATATTAGTCACTTAAATGCAAAAAGGTTGTGGTGATGACATGGTACATAATGGTTTGATAAAGTGGTTTGTTCCATTTGGTTGAGTATGATTCTTTGGTGATAGGTAGTTATGCAATGAGTGGAGTAGTGTTTTTTAGTATCATGTATGTGGTGTCAATATTGGCAACACCTACAATATGTGGAGGTCTCATAACTTATTGTTTACAAAACTCATATTTCTATTGTTGTAACTTGCACAGTCTTTTTTTGCCTAAGCAAGTATGGATCCTTCTATATCATTGAGTCAAAAAATAATGTACAGTATATACCACCGTCCTCTTGATGTCGAAGAGATAGAAAGGAAAAGAAAGCGAAAGCCTCCAAGGGATACCCCGTACAACAGTGCGTAAAAAAATTTAAGCCTAAGACATCACTGACAAGACTCCAGACTAACCTACGGAAAGCCCGCGTGCTATCGCACGACCTCCCTTCGGAAAACCCCTACCCTACAAACCGACCCATCAACAAGAAGATCGACAGCCTAGAAAAATACGCATCTCTAAAGAGCCCGAAGTTTACCAGCCCAGCCCCATCAAGTTGCACTTTTTTGGACCACCGTTGATTCACAGCACCTGAATCCAACAGATGAGAAGGATTTCACGACGGATAAAAAGGAGGAAAGTTAGTCCGTGATGGAGGGCGGTTTTCCGCCCCCTCACCCTGCCACGTGTCACAGGGTGAATGGGATCACTACGGAAACGCGAAAACCATTCCCACTTTGAGGGCCGCGCGATCAGCCTGAAACCACCTGGGAGGTGGTTTTGCAAACTGGACTCCGTAGACTGAAACCCCAGTTGCCGAAGGACCTGGTTCCTCTAGCAAAAGCAGTACTTCCTCACCTTGGATTGGGAAAAAGCAAGGGAGAAAATGTTCCATCAAGCCAAGACTTAAGAGAAACAACAGAGATCTGCATCACTCTTACACCTTGAGTCTGGGCTACCAGATAAGGTTCTTTTTCTTCCACAAACATTACCAAAAAAGAGGGCTCAACTAGGGGAAAATCAAATCAAGCTATTCCCCATGGTATTGAGTGTAAACACCTCCCTATCATCTTCCGCTTGATCGCAGCATAGAGCTCCCAGTCTACTAGGCCTTAACTCCTGCCACTTCGTCAACCCATTTTTCCTTGTGCAGCTGACCCCCTAGTTGGCCAGAAGATTCGCCAGCTTATTTGCCTTTTTGTGAATGTGGTGGAAACTGATAGTGCGTAGGCCCTGCAGATGGCTTTGAATTATTTTGAAAACTCGAATTAGTTTCCAATGTTTAGAGACTTTATGTGGTGCAGTTCCATTGTGAATTTTTTGCATTGAGTTGATAATTAACTCTGAATCTACCTCTATCATGACATTTTAACAGTTGTCCTGCTTCAGAAAATCCAAGCATTGTTCCATAGCCATTAGCTCAGCCATGTTATTTGTGGCTGTACCTAGGTGGTAATGAAAGATGCTAATGATACTTCCCTCTGAATTTTTGAGTACACCTCCATACCTTGTTGTTCCCGGGTTCCCTTTGAAGCCCCATCAATGTTGTATTTTAAATAGCCTTCAGGAGGAGGATGCCAAAATTCTTTTTCCGTATCTAACGAAATGATCCTCCTGTTAATGCCTAGGAGGGTGAGCCTCTGCAACCCCAGCTGCCTGAGAATTTTTAAGTCTACGTCTAAGGGGGGATTTTTGGGGAAGTTGCGAACAATGATTCTCATAGTCTCATTGAGCTGTTTCAGGATTAACTCCAGCAGGTGTTGAGGGGGTTTCTTTTCTCCCTTAAAAATTCTTTTGTTCCTCTCCTTCCACACGTTCTATATGATGAAGCTTGGTATAAGAGCCCACACTGAGTTAAGAATTTCATTATACGAATTTTTTTTCTCCAATTGATGAGGGTACTAATGATGCTCCTTTTGTCCCTATCAGATTGTTGAAAGATTGCAACAAATAAATCCCATAACCAGGATGTGAAAATGCAATTTTTGAGTAAATGCTCTAAAGTTTCTTCTTGAGCTTCACATAGTAGGCATATTGAAGGTCCTTGTACCCCTCTCTTCCTTATGTTGTCCCAAGTCAAAATTTTCTTGTGATAAAAAGCCCACATGAAGAGTTTGATTTTCATCCACCCTGGATGTTTCAAAAGGTTTTGCCAGATTTTATCTGGAACCAGGGGATCCAGCTCAAGGAGAATGTTTTTTGCTTCCTTAAGATTAAAGGTGCCCTCTTTTTTATCTCCCCATCTTAGCTGGTCTTGTCCCTCTACCACTAAGATCTTCCTTTGTTCTATTATTTTCTTGAGCTCCTCTGCTTTAGTTTTTAGGAGATTGTTATTTCTGCAATCTATGTTTCTCCAGATTCTCCACTTTTCCGTAAGATGAGATTGTGTCCAAAAATCTTTAACCTTTATTAAAACTTGGGAATCCGACTCCTGTTTAAGATCTAGGAAGTCTTCTTTTACCAGAATTGATTCTTGCTGCCATTTATCTTCCTAGAAAAGAGCAAGATTTCCGTCTCTGATTTCCCAGAAGCTATTCTCTTGTACTAGTCTTCTATTTTCCCAGGCTTCGTTCCAAATATAAGAGCCCTTTATATTTCCTGACATTCTTATAAGATCACTGTTCTGCCAGGAATTAGCATATTTTTCTTTCTAGATCTTTTCCCATTGAGTTTTTGGTTGTTGGACCCAGCGCCACAAAAGTTTGGCCCCTAGAGCCTTACTGAGAATCTCCTGATCATCCAATCCAAGCCCTCCATGGTTCTTTGGCTTACAAATTTTATCCCAAGACACTAAGGGCCATTTCCTCTTAGTCTCCTCCCTACCCCAAAGGAAGTTTCTTTGAATATCTCTAAATTGCTGAAGGACCCCTTTTGGAGCTGGGAGGGCTAATAACATGAAGATGGGGATTGCTTGAACCACTGCTTTTGTTAGAACTAGTCTGCGAGCAAGGTTTAAAGATCCGATGGTCCATTTACTGACTTTATCCTGCAACTTGTTGATCAAAGGTTCCCATATGCTTTTGTGCATCGATTTTTCCGTTAGAGGGACACCTAAATATTTTGAGGGAAGGGAATCCCTTTGGAAGCCAAGAATTCTGGAGATGTTTTCCTGAATAGCAATATTGGTATTGAAGAAAAAGATTTTTGATTTGGAGAGTTTTACTTCCATACCTGAAGCCGAGGCAAAAATATTCATAATTCTTTTGTAGTTTGAAGCTTCTTGGACTGTGGGGAGTCCCATGAGCATGGTATCATCTACAAATTGTTGGTGAGTCAGAGCTTGTCCATTATCAGTAAGTTGCATGCCTTTAATTTTTCCTGAAGATTGCACTTGCTTTATAGCTCTCCCCAGCCCTTCCATCATGATAATAAAAAGGAAGGGGGAGAGCGGGTCCTCCTGTTTGAGGCCTCTAGAAGGACTGAAAATCTCTAAGGGGGAGCCATTGACCAAAATAGAAAAACTGAAAGAGGTTACTAGTGCCATTACCCAGCTAACCCAGATATGATAAAAAAAAGGCAATCAACGTTTTCTTAAGGTAGACCTAATTTACCTTGTCATAAGCCTTGGCAATATCTAATTGCATGATCATACCCGCCTGCTTCTTGCTAGTTAAAGAGTGCACCACTTCTTGCGCTTGAATGATATTATCCAGAATTTGTCTACCTTCCACATAACCTGATTGCTCCCCAGAAACCAGGACTGGAAGCAAAGGTTTGAGTCTATTAGCCACAACCTTGGATATAATCTTGTAGATTACGTTGCATAGGGCTATGGGTCTGTATTTATTCGGTGTAAGAGAAATCTCCTGTTTGGGGATCAGGGCGATGAAGGAAGTATTGAGGGCTTTCAGAACGGTTTTATTTGACCTGGAATCCTCCACAACATTCAATATGTCCTGCTTAACAATATTCCAACAAGCTTTGAAAAAGTGCACATTGAAACCGTCTGGGCCCAGTGCTTTGCCATTCTGCATGTCTTTGATTACATCTCTTAGCTCCCCTTCTGTAACTGGTCTATTAAGGTTGAAGTTGTCCTCCCTGGATACTAGTTTCGGTATGTTTCTAGTAATTTCCCTGATGGCTTTCTCTCTATCTGAAATGTTCTCCTGTGTTACACCTTGGAAGTGGTGGATTAACAAAGCTTCTATAGCTTTATGGGATATCTGAATTTCCCCTGCTTCATTCTTGATTGAAGAGATATTGTTGTGAACTCTATTGGCCATGGTGGTTCTATGAAATAACTTAGTGTTGTGCTCTCCTTCTTTTAACCATTGATATCTGGATTTTTGTCTCCAAAATATTTCCTCTTGTTTACATAGATCTTCCCCTTTTTGATAATGTTTATCCGCTTGTTCACTGATATCTTTATCAAAGCCTTCCTTGACTAGAGCTTGGTTGAGAACCTGCATTTTGTTTTCAACTACTCTCTTTTCTTCAAAAATATTACCAAAACCTTCTTATTCCATTCCTTAAGCCGACATTTTATGTGCTTTAGTCTCTTGTGAAGAAGATACATTTTGGTTCCCTGAATCTGCAAGTCCTCTGACCACCATTTCTTAATGTTGCTTGTGAAGTCTAGGTGTGACAGCCGAATATTTTCAAATTTGAAGGGTTTATTTCTAGGAGTACTTATGCACTTGATTTCCAATTGGGTTGGCCAATGATCTGAGCCTCCAAAGAGAAGAACTCGTGATGTTACCTCTTTCCCATCTAGCATAAGATTCTCAAAGATGAAGAATCTGTCTAGTTTTGAGGCGACTAGGGCATCTCCTCCTCTCCTGTTATTCCAAGTAAATAGGCCAGTATTCTAATTAGTATCAACAAGATTTATGTTGTCAGAAAAATTTTGGAAAGCCATGGAGTCTTTACTTAGAGATCTTGTTCCTCCTTTCTTCTCTGAAAGAGATTTAATCATGTTAAAATCCCCTCCCATGATCCAGGGTATATCTGCATGTTTGCTCCTGAGATCCACTAGGGTATCCAGAAACTTAAGTTTGTCATCTATTCTCGGAGGACCATAAACATTTGTGACCAGAAAGGTCCCACTGGTTGAATGACAATCGATAAGTAATTTCTGGATGCCTCAGCATCCAAAATGCCAATTTTGTGGGGATTCCATAGAGTGAGTAAACCCCCTGCTGTATTCTCTGCTTTTACTTCAAGAAACTCATAATTTCTGAGCCATTTATTGTGGATTTGTCTTACCTTTTGAATGGAACATTTCGTTTCTTGGATAAACATTATATCCGATGTTTCTTGTTTCATTCTGTTGCTAAGCATTCTCTGCTTTCTCCTACACCCTAGACCTCTAATATTCCAAGATGTCAACTTCATTATAAAAGATTTGTAAAGGAGTAACTGGCTAGATCTTTCATCTTACCCGAATCAATCATCAGTTTTCCACACTCCATCAAGAGTTCATTCTGCTTTTTCCTGCCTCTTTTCTTGCCTAGGTTTCTATTAACTAGTCCTAGTGTATTTTTCATCGTTTTCACTCCTCCGTTGTCCTGCTTGTCTATGTTGTTACATCGCTCTGGCTTCCCAGTTTGTGATCTCCATAGAAACAATTGTTGTATTTTGCTGAGTTCCTCTTGAGGTAGTGAATCCACTCTCCCCATGGTACCCTGCCTCAAGAAGCCTTCTAGGTCTAGGTTTTCTTTGTCAAGAATTTCTAGTAGTTCATGGTCCTCTGGGTCCGTATCATTCTGGGTCATTTCCTGATCCATTTCCTGTTCAACGTCGCTCATAGTGGCTTCTTTCTGGTACTCATCATTTTGTGTTTTTTCTGGGTTTTTCCCTTCCTCCTTTTCTGCTGAACTCCTTTCCATTGCTTGATCTTCTTTAGTAATCTCTTCCTCTTCCTGAAGCACCTGAAAAATTGTTCTACCTAAACTGTTGTCCTTCGCACTATTAATTTTTCGGTCCTTTTTTATTTCCTTTACTTCGGTTAACCACTTTCTGAAAACTATCTGATTCTTTCACTATATTGCTTCTGCTTTTGTTTATTTCTTTGTTGAGCGAACAGTCTCTGAAAAGATGTCAATGTTCATGGCATTTGCAACATATGAATGGAATGTGCTCATAATCTACTGTTTGCACCCATTCTTCATCAAAAAATTCCAAGATTATCTCCTCCGGTGGAGCTCCTGATAGATCCATTTCCACACATATTCTAGCAAAGGAAGTGTATTTTCCCCTTCTAGTGGCTTCAGAGGCTTTAACATAGCGACCTAATTTATTGCCTATGGCCGCTAATGATTCATGTTGCCAATAATCAAGAGGTAGAGAGTAGAGCCTTACCGAGACTGGAACTGAAGTAAAAGTCTCCTTTTCTAGGACAAAATTCATTATCCATGGTCTCATGTAGAGACCTACAACAGCATAGAAGTAGGGCCCTCCTTCAAATATTTTGTCCTTGTATTCAATATTTGTGAACACCACCGTAAAGAAACCCTTAGACCCAAGATGGAGATCTATGCTTCCTTTAGGTTTCTAGTGGTATTTGATCCACGACTGTAGAGCTTTTTCAGTGGGCCATAATCCCATGAACTTACAAATGATGGCATATGTCCCCATGTGTTCCCTGTATGCCTGCAGCTTTGGATTATTTAAAATCACCCTGGGAGTTATATCTATTTTGGGTTTGCAGGGTCCCTTGTGTTTTTTGTCTTCTACCTCCTTGTCTTTTGTGCCATGTTGATCCTTTTCTATGGGTTCTTTTGTTCCCTCTTCCGTGATTTTTTTTTCTTCCACCCTTGTTTCCCTAACATTTTCTAGAGGCTTCTTTCCCTTGCTGGCCATGGCCTCCTTGTAGGAGGGAGTGGAGGCCCCTCCTCTGCACCCCTTCATATGGTTCTTTGACTACCTCTGCGTGCGCTGAACTCTATTCGCTCTTCCCTGTTCGCGCTCCCCGGAGTGCTCGGATATCTTTTCAAAAGATTGTAACTTGCACATTCACTTGGGTACAAAGTGTCTATTATTTGTAGCATTATTTATTTTAGCTATGTAGACGATCCTATACTTTTGAAACCTCGCACATTATATATGCATTGGATTTATGCATGTTATCTTTTTTTTTTTTGTAAGCTTCGTGCATTGATTTTTATTAATAATAAAAAAATGTTACATTGGTAGTTGTTCACGCTTCAAGAAAAACCACCCTGGGAGGTCAATGCTTCAACTGGGGTAACCAAAATAGCACCATTTCTACCAGTGAGATCCAAAATACAAAATTTTGACTGTCACAGAGACATAGCGACCCTTATATGCTTGCCAAACTTGCCCATTGATGCCCTGAGACTTTTACAAAAACTAAGGAAGATGATATTGAGATGAGGGAACTGGAAAACAATCCTACAAGTGCTATACCATCCTACAAAAATAAAAAACATAGATTTAAACACATTCGAAGAAAACAAAAATCGACTACATTCCATTTACATCCATAGTACTATGAAGAGAATGAGGAAAAATCAAACTATGTTCCGGAGTGCCATGTATCAACCTACTATAAAAACTAGTTGCAAAAAAATCGAATGCCCAACTGTAGAGGCAAGTGCATAAAACATTAGAGACCATTAGTAAAAAATAATAACCGAGGAGAGGGGAGATGAGTTTTCTTGCGGAGAATTGCCAGCAAGAGCATTAATAACTTCCAGAGCTTCATGCGACTCATCAAACTCAATACCTAAATCGAATACCACAAACCGTTGCACCCTTTCTAGTCTGGACACAATGTCATCCAGGGCATAACAAATGTTCCAATGAATTCGCTTAATATCTTCCCGACCTGAAAACAATTTTTGGTCTCTACCTGCTTGTTGCGAATAACTATACAAATAAATGTTTCCATTTGTTATTGTAGATTAAGTGAATGAAGAAAGTGAAGCCTATGCTTCTTGAATTTCCCTAGATCAAGAATCCACTTAAGGCTATTGCCTCCAATCTCAGAGTCAAAACATTATATATGATCATCGAAATCCTTTGTCTCTAGGAGGATAATATCCTTCCTCACTTCAAGAGGGACTGAGTCAAAGTAGTTCGCCACTGACTCCCATCCAAACAAACATCAATGAGAGGAATATGAACCAAGTGCATGATGATGACGACTTGGAATTCTCTAGTGAGGAGCCATAATTACATATGGAATGAATTGATAGAACAAATAAAACAAATACACTGAGGCCAGAGCTAAGAACTTTGAGAGATATGTTTTAAGTGAGGACTAGACACTTGAACAAGAAGGACATCATCTGCTATGTAAAAGAGAAAGGAGAGCATATTTAGTCGAGGGGAGAGATGTATGAAAATTCCACATGATTTTAACAAAAAGGCTAACCCTAAATCCTAGTAAACCACAATTTGTGACAGAGATAAGGGGAGACCATAGACCTTGAGCCTACTGCAATACCAAACAAACAATTAACATCATCAAAACCAAATGGAATTGGTACATGGGTACCAAATTCCACAAACCAATACTGAGAAATTGAAGGAAATTCTCACAGAATCAGAGAGTTGAGGCAATGAGGTGGGTAGAATTGGCACTAGTTCAAAAGATGGAACTTTCCCCATATTATGGAGAAAGAGGACAAAAAACGTTGACCCCTGAGTAAACTCACAAAGCTACATAAAATATACTAGAAGGAAAATCGCTCAAACGACGAACAAAATGACAATAGGGAAGATAATAGAAAGGAAACAAGCCTACCACAAACATGGAACAGACCAACAATAACATCTAGGAGTAGCATGGTGGTTTGAAACCCTATTCAACAGAATAGATAACATAGCTATGCCACCACCCTGAGAAGTTGCCCATGCATTTATAAAGGGGCATGGACGTGAGAAGACTGAACCTTTGAAAGAAAATACTAGTGTGCGAGGTCCATGGAGGGACAGGTGTACGACCAAACACACTCTTTAACAAACACAAGGTTCCCATAAATCATACGCTCATGAATGAGATCTGTATACTGTATTTCAGGTTCTCTTCCACCCACAACCAACCCACCATGGGAAATCCTAACCATCATAGCTGTTAAATGATGAGCCTTGATGGTAAAGAGAATTTCATACCCCACTACATATGCGACCACTTGCACACATTTAAACTAATGGGACCAGAGTAAGTGATCCCAAACCTGTGAACAATAAAGGTGCCACGTGAGGACTAAGAGGTGATAGGTGGATAATATGGATTTCGTTCCCAGGGCCACCAACCCGTGTTCCATTCCTATGTTTGGCATGTTAATTGTGCTCCCTGACCACACTGTGACACTTAATACCATCCCCATTGGGAAGATTTGTGCATGTTATCATTGTAGTAGTTCTTGGTAAGTTGAAAGCTTATATATTGTGTGTGCGTGTGCGAGGTGTTCTTTTTTTATTGGGCATATACATCCTTGTTAGATAAGATCTCGGGGTTCATAATTCTACTTTAAATATGCTACTAAGAATCTTTCCAACATGTTGAACTAATTACAAACTTCTAACATGAATTCCAACTTTGTTATATAAAAGCATTTTTAATACTTCTATTTTTGGTATTTTCTATATAATTATTATTACATGGAAATGAAACACATTGTACTTCAAAAGGAATATATTGCCAATAATTACTAAACATTAAACATACTTAACATCTATCATCTACTTAAAAATTAAAATTGGATTGAAAATTGTTGCAACTACAGAAAAATGCAGAAATAAAATTAACAAACTTGAAACAACAAAATGAGAATGAGTGGGCTAGCCTGTCATGTGTTAGTGTGGGTATTTGTCCAAATAAAAATCAATTTGATGCATTGATATATACTCCATATAGAAAAAACATATTCATTCGAAACCATATTTAGTTATTTGCTATTTTATTTCTATCCCAATGTGAGAGGGGAAGTGTATATATATACAAAAATATGAAAAATATATGATATCCATAATAAATTTGAGGTTTGTGTGCTTTACTAGTGAACAACTAATGAACATAATCTAACTAAACTAATTAGGTCATACAAATCTTCATTTCAAGTTGAATTCATTGGAAAATATGAACAACATATGAAGGTGAAGGTCAATGTAGGATGGAAATAAGGAACAAATCAAGGTGAAGGTAAGACTCTACCTTTACCACGTGAATTTGAAGTGGACTATCATGTTCTCTTAGGTTTCACTTAAAAGCGTGGATACACCATTGAAATACTTTTTTATTTCCATTGGTTTTAATATTTGAAATCTTATTTTCCATGTTCAAAGTGGCTTGCTAGACTCATAAAATCATGCATAATTGTTGCAAAAAATATTTGTATGATGGATTTTTTGGGCCCCATCATTCCCAATTACTTAAACTCAGTGAATCTGAGGGATCACTTGATTGTTTAGGAGTATTTGGAGCCACTAAAACCATAACAATATATCCTACATGTTTCCATTTCAAAATTGATCAAAACTGTGAAAATATATTGCAAAAACGTAAAGATTAGTTCCTTGCTTGAGTGACAATGATTACATCATTGAAGTTGACTTTCAACGCATGGGTCTCTAATATTGATCTTTCAAAGTATTTTGTTGTAAAATAAGCTCATGGTTTCCAATGAATCTATGGTTTGTCACACTTCAATTGAAATACGGCGATGAAGATTTAATATTTAACATATTTTTTAAATTAAAGTTCTCAAAACTCAAGTATGTCTAGATAATTTTGTTGTTTAGTAAAAGGGCAATTGGTAGGGAATTGTGTTACTCTCTCTAATGATTTTTGTTCTTGAAATTTATTTAATTTGTTAATATTATTTTTATTTTTTTCTCTAAATTTCTAAGGTTATTTAGTATTTAATTTTTTAATTATATATTTATGAAAAGTTAGGGGATGTTTATGCAACAATTATTTTATGTTTAATCTTATTTTTGAAAAAAATTGTACTAACATGATCTACAAATGATTATAGCTATATATTATATATATATATAATATATATATTCTATTATTTTTCAACTAATCAATTAATATTTGAGTCACATATATATATCTTTTTGTTCGAAACAATGTTTTCCTTACTACTAATAAAACAAAAACCATTTTGAAGAATAAACATCCACAACTCTTTTTATGTGTTTTCTCTCAATGCGGAAAATAATGTGTATGCGATTTAGAACAAATAAACTAGAAATATAAGAGACAAAGGGCAACATGAAACTTATATGCTATTGGATAAAAGATTTGATGATGTTTCCATTAGCATCACGTCCACCACTTGATATGGGAAAGTTGTAGGGATTCCACCTCTTGGAAGTTGCAATGGCATAAAAATCTTGCAAAATTGGGGAAGAACTTATGACTTTTAAACTTTTAATAGATGAAAATGATTTGATTGAGAGTGGAAATGAGAGTTTCAAACAAACTTGACTGAGGGTTAATTTAAACCTTGATCAAACCCTCGATTGCTTTATCCCCATTCGAACAAACTTTCGGTTGAGAAATCAGTGCTAGTAGTATTAGGGTTTTATTTATCTTTCTTGATAATTACTTGTGAATTATGTTGGCTTCTTTACTTCTTTATTACATTATCTTTCATGAAGATCACAAGAACAAGAGACACAAGATGGGGAAAACCTAGTCAAACTTCTTCCTTCAGTAGTTAAGCCGAGATAATCCAAGACTCTTCAACCTAGACATAGAATTCCTCCAACCACCAAGTCAACCCTTCCTTCCAGCAACTTCGATTTAGACCTTCCACCCTGCAACAACATAAATTCGACCAAACAAATCTAGAATTTCGACCTTCCCAGCAATAGAACTTCGACCCAAAAAATTTAGAACTTCAACCTTCCTAGCGACAGAACTTTGACCCAACAAATAGCCCAATAACTTCACATAAAAGAGAGGGAGAGAGAGAGAGAGAGAGAGAGAGAGAGAGAGATAACCCATAAACTTCTACTTTTTATTCTTCTGCAATCCTTCCTTCTTCTCCTTGGACTTCACACTTTTCTTCACTTCCTTCTTGTGTATCGAACTTGTTTAGTTGATGTCCAAATATATCAAACTACACTTGTATATATAGCCTCTTATGTGGGTCAAATTGTCCTCTTGTAGGCTGACTTCATCAGGCGAGGGCCGACTTGGCGTGGAGGTGATAAATTACATATTTGACTCAATAATAATTCTTTTTATATGATTCAAAAGCCCAAGAAGGGTCTCATTAAATAGAAAATGACTGTAATGACTCAATATTAAACCTAGAACTCCTCAATGGGGACTTTGACCTATAAAATGATGACCGAAACATGAAACCCATGCTTTAATAAGTCATTATAATAATAATAAAATGTTCTTTTTCATTCTTTGACTCAAATATAAATATGAAGACCGAACCTAGTTACATTATTCAACACTCCCTCTTAACTAGGGAGGTATTCTCAATCTACACATGTATATACACGTACAAGGAAGATCTCAAAACACAAGAACTACGAAGAGTTTAGGCACACATGGTGCCACAGACTAGATTCCTGACCAGGGAAATATATCTAGATGGGAATAATATGGACTAGAGTTTTCAACCTCTCTAGGTACCATCATGCTTACTTTCTAACCATCAACCTAGAGAACTAAGTACGTAATGTGAGGTCAAAGCTCTATGACCAACACCACCTTCCCTACTTCGGGAACTAGACATCAACACATAAGTTGACCAGATGTCCTCCCAGGTATTTTACACAGGATGCCTCATCAAATCTCTTCCAAACACTTATCACCAACGAGATTAGTGATATAAACTAAACCAAGCATGCTTCTAATATATTCGAACTTCTTAATAGGAAGAGACTTTGTTAACACACCAACTACCTGTTCGTTAATCAGGACATATTGTAGCTTCATGATCCCATCCTATACCAAAATTCTAATGTAGTGGTACTTATTGTTTGTTAAATTGGAAACTAGGGACAAAATACACGTGGGTCATCTTATTTATGGTAGCTGATATTTTTCTTGGATCCCTCTCATTGAGAGGTGTAGGATTGATCTAAAGATCATCTGATTCCGATAAGTATTCGTGGAGATATGAATTTATTTGTGTTATAAGACAATTCATCAAGGTCGACCAACAACCAAATAAACCCCACAAGTGCTCAATGTTTTAGTATAAAAGGAGATGACTTGAGAGTCATTTCTCACACACACTTCTATCTTGATTTCTCGCCACTTGTCTTGGGTTTTAGTGGAAGGGAAATCTAGGAGTGGAAGCCCTAGACGTTGGAGGAAAGAAGACTAAGGGAGCTGCCCTAGAGGAGATGCCCTAGCTTTAGACACTGTCAAAGAAGAAGTCAAAAACACTGTCAAGGAAACATGCCCTAGCCATAGTCTTGGAGGAATCTTATTACAGCTAAGAGAGGCTCTAACTTTGTCCAAAAGGCAGCCCTAGACGTAGTCTAAGAGAGGCCCTAACGTTGTCCAAAAGTCAGCCCTAGATGCAATCTAAGAAAAACCCTAAACACTGTCCAAAATGCAGCCCTAGACGTAGTCTAAGAGAGGCCCTAACGTTGTCCAAAAATGTAGGCCTAGACGTAGTCTAAGAGTAGCCCTAAACGCTACCCAAAATGCAGCCCTAGAAGCAGTCTAAGAGAAGCCTTAAATTCAGTCTAAAGGGAAGCCCTAAACGTAGTATAAAGGGCATCCCTAAGCAGCCCTAATGTTGTCTAAAGGAAACCCTAACACTAACCTACGATGCCCTAGATGCAAGCCTAATACGACTGAAAAGGTGGGCTGTAGGTGACCCTCAAAATAGGGACATCATGAGAGTTTAAGGACTCAAACATGCCCATGACAACAATGCTATAATTGGGACAACAACAAGACATGGTGCTGCAATAGCAATTGGGACAACAACATGACATGGTGCTACAATAACAATTGGAACAATAATGACAGTGATGGGACAACAACATACTATGATGGGACAACAGGGACAGTGATGGAACAACAACATACTATGATGGGACAACATCATATTATGATGGGCAACAATGACAATGATGGGACAACAACATACAATTATGGGACAACAATGACATTAATGGGACAACAACATACTATGTTGGGACAACAACATACTATGATGGGACAACATCATACTATGATGGGAAAACAACAAAAAGAAAGAGACATCAAGCTAACATGGAATGGTTATGTCACTAATAGCGGGACAATAGTATGCAACATAGGACAACAATGGCTATCATGGTGTAACAATGGCACATGGGACAATAGTGCAACATAAGGTGCAACAATATGATGTGTACAACATGGTCATGAGGTCCAGCATTGTGATGATGGGTGCACGGTGCAACACAGTGAGGTGTAGCATGATGACAAGATGTAGTATAATGATAGGTGAAGGAGCCAACTTGGAGAATCAGTTGAAGCAAAATGTCTTCAACTGATCTCATGTAACATCTTCTTAGAGATGATCTATGCTCTTATCTAGATAAGTCAAAATGTTGACTTCTATTGTGAATGTACTATCTCTCTCTCTCTCTACTAAACTATTGAAGAACATATAAGAAGAATTGATCAAGGGTTTCCCCACATTGGGGTTTGTCCCTGGCTAGCGCTACATCTTATTTCCTCTTGTCTTGGCTTGTCTTCTGCAATTTATGTTTATGTTCTATCTGCAGTTTACTTTAATGCTGATGTGATTGTCAATTTGGAAAAGATATTGAGCTAGCTGTGAAAATGAAATAAATTGCCCTAAGCATAGGACATACCTAAAATTAACACGGTATGATAGCTGAGGTGAAGACAATGTCCAAGCTGAGTGAAAGAGAAATCACCGAAGACAGTTAGAAAAGGACAAAAGGATCAATGGGTTCCTCATCCCTCTTCAAATTCATGAGGGTGAAATCGAAGTAGAGAATATTATTAGAATGGCACAACGGAATGTGGCCTACCTAAATATCACTTCATTGGGAAGACCGAATCTCAAGGTGGAAGGAAAGGAAGATAACTAGTTTGGCCATTATGCAAAGGAGTGTCTGAATGGCAGGGACACATCACTTGATGATGATAACAATCATTCTAAGGGCACCTTCAATGGTCAGAGGAATGACAGGTAATGCAAGTCATCAAGGAAATGACTGACTCTTCAAAGAAAGCAAGGAACCCCAGGTATGAAGAATCAAATGTTGTTTCTGATAAGATAAAGAAGCGTTATCCTGTGTTGGCCCTCTCCTTCAAATTCTTTGGGAATCTAGCTTATTGATTATAGTGCTTTAAGGCACTTCATCAGATAGAAGGGTGCTCTCTCTAATTTGGTAGAGATGGAAACAATCGTGGGATTATACTTGAAGCCGATGACACCTATCCCGGAAAGGGTGTAGGAAATGTTACCCCTCAATTGAATGAGGGTAACCCGTTTCATTTACAAAATATCTTTTATGTACTTGATCATAAGAAGAACCTAGTGTCCATTTTGGCAATGGAAGTTAAAGGCTATAGGGTGGCATTCATCGATATAACGGTACGTGTTTGAAAATGAAATTTTCAAAGATACTTTTTCTCATGGGTTCAGGGTTGGCAATTTGTATCAAGTTGCAGGATGGTCCATTGGGGATCATGTCAATTGACATATCTCATCTATAGCACCAGAGGTCTACTTATTATGGGACCCTACCCGATGTGAGTCAAATGGTAACAGGGATGCCTGAATTCAAGAAGAGAATGAAGGTACATGTCTAAGATGTATCGAATGAAAATCTTACATGGGGATCATTCCTCTCATGTAGTAGGTCCACAGGTTTGGATCAAACCGAGGGGTTTGAGATTCATGATCAGGAATCTCATGTATGAATGTGGAAGAAAACCCTCTATGGCTTGAAGAAAAATACCCAGGGCCTAATATGAGAGGATTGATAATTGTTTGATGAAGCTGAGAGTCACTAAAAGTGAAGCCAATCCAAACCATTGTTTGAAGGTTGTGGATGATAGACCTCCCATATTGACACCTTCTAAGAAATTTTTGACAGGTGTAGACCCTCTCACTTGAAGAAGTAAGATGGAGTTGGATTCCAGATATGGAATGGTAAAATGCAAGCCCGTGACTACCTCGAGGATCTTAACTTTAAGAAGTTATATGGTGGTGATGCCAGACCAGATTTGGGAAATGCCTCTGAGTTTCATAAACTCATCTCTTGGTGAGCTTCCATTCGTATAAATGTTTTGCAGTTAGCATGGTGAGCTCATATTTGGTTGAGCCTCACTAGACTGGTGCCAAGAATCTTCTGAGATATCTTCAGGGCACAATCTATCATGGATTGAGATACACTGTCGGAAATATGAAGCTGCATGATTATTCGAATGCTGACTGGGCAGGTAGTGTGGAGGATCACTAGAGCACTTCTCAGTGTTGGTTCTCTTTGGATTCTGCTTTGATATTATGGATGAGCAGGAAGCAGAAGTCGATTGCTATAAGCACCATTGAGACCAAATACATAGCTACGAGTATGATCTCGTGTGAAGTTGCCTGGTTGTGGAAGCTCATTAATAAGCTGTTTGTACACATGATGAATACCACTGTGACTCTTTGTGATAACCAGGGGGGATTCGATTATTGAGGAATCCCATATTAGATGATTACTCCAGCAGGTAGACATCAGATACTACATTATCTAGGATATGGTAAGTCGATGAGCGAGGAGGCTCCATCACATTGAGACTAATGTACGGATCATAGACACTTTGTCAAAGCCTCGGGGAAAGGTCAAATATGTAATTTTCCCGAACGACTTGGAGTCGTTGAGAGGCCTTCATATAAGGGTCCTACATGTTGCATGCACTGAGCTCTGGGAGCTCTGGGGGCTTCAAGTACTTACTGGAGCGACATACAACCACAGGGCGACTCACCCTCCCCTGGTGGTGCACTATGTATAGGGTGACGGGTTCAACCTTTCCCTGTGATACCTCGTGGCAACTATGGAACAATATGATTAGTTCTCCTATGGGCTGGGATGATTAGTTCTCTCGTGGCGACTATGGAACATGATGATTAGTTATTCTATGGTCAAGATGATTAGTTCTCCCGTGGCAACTATGGAATAGGATGATTAGTTCTCTTGTGGGCTAGGATGATTAGTTCTCCCATGGTAACTGTGAGGGAGGATGATTAGTTCTCTTGTGGGCCAGGATGATTAGTTCTCCTGTGGCAACCAATGGACAAGATGATTCATTCTCCTGTGGATAGGATGATTAGTTCTCTTGTCAAGGCATCCTACCATGCAGTCTGGGACTCATGGGAAATACCTCTCATCTAATCAATGAGTAGGGAAATGGGGTTAGGGACCATAGTAGTAATATTGATGGATGCATCATTGTATCTACCATACTCCCTATGCTAGGATGACCTCCATTGATCTTGGATCAATGAAACTGATCTGGGATCAGTATGAGTGGTTTGAGACACTCTCTTGTGATATTGATCTAGGATCAATGAAGTTGACTTTAGGTCAGTAAGAGTGGTATGACACACTCTCCTCATATGAAACTGACTTTGGGTTAGTAGAGAATGGTATGAGACATTCTCGACCAATTCTTCTTCTTCATGGTTCAGCGGAGCAGAGCAGAGCTCAACAGAGAAGAGTAGAGCAGAGTAGAGCAGAGCAAAGCAGAGCTGAGTAGTGCAAGGCATTGATGGCAGAGATAGTACAGTTAGATAGATGGATTAACGAATGGAGTTCTCCCTATTTGAGAGGGAGTGTTAAATTGGAAACTAGGGAAAAACTCCATGTGGTTCATATTATTTATGGCAGCTGATATTTTTGTTGGATCCCTCTCATTGAGAGGTGTAGGATTGATCTAAATATCATTCGATTCTGATAAGTATTCATGGAGATATGAATTTATTTGTGTTATAAGACAATTCGTCAAGGTTGGCCATCAACCAAATAAACCCCACAAGTGCTCAACGTTTTAGTATAAAAGGAGATGACTTGAGAGTCATTTCTCACACACACGTCTATCTTGATTTCTCTCCACTTGTCTGGGGTTTTAGTGGAAGGGAAATCTAGGAGTGGAAGCCCTCGACGTTGGAGGAAAGAAGACTAAGGGAGCTATCCTAGAGGAGATGCCCTAGCCCTAGACGATGTCAAAGAAGAAGTAAAAAATGCTATCAAAGAAGCATGCCCTAGCCACAGTCTTGGAGGAATATTATCATAGCTAAGAGAGGCCCTAACACTTTCCAAAATGCAGCCCTAGATGTAGTCTAAGAGAGGCCCTAACATTGTCCAAAAGGCAGCCCTAGACGCAGTCTAAGAGTAGCCCTAAACGCTGTCCAAAATGCAGCCCTAGACGCAGTCTAAGAGATGCCCTAACATTGTCCAAAAATGCAACCCTAGACGTAGTCTAAGAGCATCCCTAAACGCTGTCCAAAGTGTAGCCCGAGAAGCAGTCTAAGAGAAGCCCTAAATGCAATCTAAATGACAACCCTAAAAGCAGTCTAAAGGGTAGCCCTAAACGTTGTCTAAAGGTAGCCCTAACTCTAACCTACGGTGCCCTAGATGCAGGGCTAATACAGCTGAAAAGGTGGGTTGTAGGTGACCCTCAAAATAGGGACAACATGAGAGTTTGAGGACTCAAACATGCCCAAGACAACAATGCTAATAATTGGGATAGAAGCAAGACATGGTGCTGCAATAGCAATTGGGACAACAACAAGACATGGTACTGCAATAGCAATTGTGACAACAATGACAGTGATGGGACAACAACATACTATGATGGGACAACAATGACAGTGATGGGACAACAACATATTGTGATGGGACAACAACGTACTATGATGGGACATCAATGACAGTGATGGGACAACAGTGACATTGATGGGACAACAACATACTATGTTGGGGCATCAACATACTATGATGGGACAACAACATACTATGATGGGACAACAACAAAAACAATGGGACAACAAGCTAACATGGAATGGCTATGTCACTAATAGTGGGACAACAATATGCAACATAGGAAAACAGTGGCTATCATGGTGCAACAATGGCACATGGGACAACAATGTATCATAAGGTGCAACAATATGATGTGTACAACATGGTCATGAGGTCCAACATTGTGATGATGGGTGCAACATGGTGCAACACGGTGAGGTGCAACATGATGATGAGATGCAACACAATGATAGGTGAAGGAGTCACCTTGGAGAATCAGTTGAAGCAACATGTCTTCAACTGATCTCATGTATCATCTTCTTAGAGATGATCTATGCTCTTATCTAGATAAGTCAAAATGTTCACTTATGTTGTAAATGTACTCTCTCTCTCTCTCTCTCTTTGCTGAGCTATTGAAGAACATATAAGAAGAATTGATGAAGGGTTTCCCCACATTGGGGTTTGTCCTTGGCTAGCACCACATCTTGTGTCCTCTTGTCTTGGCTTGTCTTCTGTAATTTATGTTTATGTTCTATTTGCAGTTTACTTTAATGTTGATGTGATTGCTATTATGGAAAAGATATTGAGCTAACTGTGAAAATTGAAATAAATTGCTCTAAGCATAGAAAATACCTAAAATTAACATTGTTGATATGCTTCATCCTTTCTTTTAACGCAAGATCTTTATACATCTCAATGTTGCTTTGATTATCACAATTTATCATAGTAAGACTTAGAGGATTCTCAACAAAATTGACATAAGTTTCCTCAACCATACAACCTCCTTTCCTACTTCACATGCAACCACATACTCAGATTCAACACTACTCAAAGCAACATGATCTTGCTTTCTACTCATCCATGAGATCATCACATATCCCAAACTAAACATCCAACAATAGTGCTTCTTCCATCAGTCTCACTGCCACCCCAATCAAAATTTGTAAAACCTATCAACTTGACTTCCTTGCTATCATACTTTAGGCAGTGATGTATAGTGCCATGTAGATATCTTAACATATTCTTGGAAACTATCCAATGATCATGATGAGGCTCCAAATGAAATTGACTAAGAATGTTCACAACAAAACATATATCCGGTCTCGTTCTTATCAGATACATCAGAGAGCCCACTAACTTACGATAGGTGGTAGGAGCTACGAGACTTCAGTCAAAGCTTCTCAACTTCTTGAGATTGGTGATCATAGGAGTAGTCATGGGCTTGGAATCCATCATACCGAATTTCTGCAACAACTTGATTATATACTTTCCTTGCCCTAGATATATCTCCCTAGATTTCTGCCATACTTCCAGAGCTAGGTAATAATGCATCAGTCCTAGATCCTTCATCTCAAACTCGAGTTGCATCATCTTCTTGCATTAATGTATCCTTCACTATACACCTGTAATAAATAGATCATCCACATATAGTAGAATATTTACTGACCCATTATTCATAACTATGATATAGATATTTGGATCAAAAATACTTTTGACGAACTTGATTCTTAGAAGGTATGAATCCATTCTTGCATACCATGCCCTAGGAGCTTGATTCAAACCATATAGGGCCTTCTTAAGTCTACAAACATGAGTGTCTTTGCCATTTATTACAAAGCCTCCAAGTTGTTCAATGTATACTTCTTCATCGATGGTTCCATTCAGAAATGATGTTTTTACATCCATTTGATGGATATTCCATCCCATTGTTGCAGCCAAAGAAACCAAAGATATTATAGTAGTATATCTTGCAGTAGGTGCAAAGGTTTCTTCATAGTCTATGCATTCCTTTTGAGAGAAACCCCTTGTAATCAATTTATCTTTGTACTTTTCTATGCTTCCATCAACAACGTACTTGATCTTGTATATCCATTTAGAAATGACAACTTATTTGTCACTTGGTCTAGGAACGATTTCCCAAACCCCATCCTTCATGATGGATTGATATTCTTCCTTCCCAACCTTCTTCAATACTTCTTGATGAGCAACTTCCTCAAAAGTAGTTGGTTCAACTTCTTTTGGTTTTGTCATGTATGTAGCATATCCAGAATATATTTTTAGTCTTTTGCTTTCTCTAATAGTTCCTTTCGCGGTGCTATGTCCTTCGACATCTTCAAGAGTAGCTTTTAACCAATTTGGCCTCTTCCTTGTGTCGGGTATGATCACAGTTTGAATAGGCTCACTTGGTCCTTCTTCTTCTTGATTTATAGTAGGATTTTCGTGGTGCACTTCTTCTTCATATAGTGGTATGCCTTCGTCATAAGAATCAATAAGAATGCCTTTGGATCTTTTGTAGGCATGATTTTCATCAAATATAATATCCCTTCTTACTTCATTACGTATTCCTTCTTTGATGTAGATTTTATATGCCTCTGAAGAAAGGTTGTAACCAACGAAAATCCTTTTAATGCTTGTGGAATCTAGCTTCTTTCATTTGTCCTTTGGAACATGGATATAGGCAGGACATCCAAATATTCAGAGATGGTCCACACATGGATTCTTTCCCGTGAATGCTTCTTCAAGTGTCATATTATCGAGGATTGTATGAGGACTTATATTTTGTATATATATAGTGGTCATTATTTCTTCTCCCCATATAAATTTTGGTATATCTTGATAAAAATTCATTGTTCGTATACATTTTTTCAAGTGTTATATTTTTCCTCTATGCAACTCCATTCTATTGAGGATTGTAGGGAACAATAAGCTCCCTCTTAATTCCTTCTCTTTGAAATACAAAATTATTTATTTTGAAGTGCATTCACCACCATTATCGGATCTCAAAGTCTTTATTCTTCTTTCAGTTAAGGTCTCTACTTCATATTTAAATTCCTTAAACTTTTCAAATACTTCTGCCTTTGATTTGAGTAGAAAGAGTGATGTATTTCTAGAGTGATGATCAATGAAGGTTACATAATAAATATGACCTCCAAGTGATTTGTTAGACATAGGCCCACACACATCTAAATGAATGAGGTCTAATATTTATTTAGACCTTGTTTCACTACTTGTAAATAACTTCCTTATATTGTTTCCTAAGGCACATCCCTTGCATATTCCTTCACAATCTTCTTTGATATTGGGAATGCCATTTACCAATTGATTGAGAGAGGGAATAATCTTATAATGTAAATGTCCATCTATTCTACACCATAGTTCAATGGGATTGATTTCCATGTGAACTAGGGCTTAAGGAGATGGTGTTATGACTCCATATAGACTTCATTTTCCAATAACCCTAGATTTATTGATGCTTGAATTTTTTCCCCAAGCCAAAATTTTTCCATCTACAAAAGCAATTCTATCACCTTTATCTTATAATCAAGAAATTGAAAGTAAATTATTTTTCAAACATGGAACATAGAGTATATTGTTGAGATATAATTTTATTCAATTGTCCAACTTCAAATAAGTTGATCCTAGGCCTTTAACACCATAGCTTTTGTTGTCTCCCAATTCTACTGCATGAGAAGATTGGTTCTTTGATAGAGTGTGAAGTTGTTTTCTATCTCATGTCATGTGTCTTGATGATCCACTATTAATAATCCATGCATTGTCATCTTTGAGTGGACCTGTGAGTGCAGCCAAAAAAACCCTTTTCTTTTGACCTTATTGAATAAGTTGTAGTTTATTTATTTGATCCAACTTCCTGCAATATTAAATCCCATTTCCAAGTATCTTATCATAGAGGGAGTATCCTTTATTTCAAGCCAATAAAGTGATCTCCAATCTTCCTTGACCTTAGCTTTGATACCATGTTGAGAAATCAGTGCTAGTAGTATTAGGTTTTGATTTCTCTTTCTTGATAATTACTTGTGAATTATCTTGTATCCTTTTACTTCTTTATTATATTAGCTTTCATCAAGAAATTACCAAATTATGTTTGTATGAATATCACAAGAACAAGAGACACAATATGTAGGCACTCATCGAGGGAAAAAACCCTATTTAGGGGAAAACCCAGTCAAAATTCGTCCTTTAGTAGTTAAGATGAAATAATCCAAGACTCTTTGACCTAGACATTGACTTCCTCCAACCACCAAGTCAACCCTTGTTTCCAGCAACTTTGACCCAACAAATCCAAAATTTCTATCTTCCCAACAATAGAACTTTGACCCAACAAATTCAGAACTTCAACCTTCCGAGCAACAGAACTTTGACCCAACAAATAACCCAGTAACTTCACATAAAAGAGAGAGAGAGATAGCCTAAAAACTTCAACTTGTTCTTCTCCTGCAATCCTTCCTTCTTCTCCTTGAACTTCACACTTTTTTTTACTTCCTTCTTGTGTATCAAACGTGTTTCGTTGATGTACAAATAGATCGAATTGCACTTGTATATATAGCCTCTTCTATGGGTTGAATTGTCCTCTTGTAGACCATCTTCATCAGGCAAGGTCTAACTTGGTGTGGAGGTAAAAAATTACATATTTGACTCAATAATAATTCTTTTTACATGATTCAAAAGCCCAAGAAGGGTCTCATTAAATGGAAAATGACTCTAATGACTCAATATAAAACCTAGAAGTCCTTAATGGGGACTTTGAACTACAAAATGATGACCCAAGCATGAAACCCATCCTTTAATAAGTCATTGTAATAATAATAAAATTTTATTTTCCATTCTTTGACCCAAATATAAATATGAAGACCAAACTACATTCTTCAACACTTTCTTGGCCAATAAAGTGATCAATAATGATCACTGTAAACTCATCCCATAGTCGTGGGTGATGAAAATACATTTTGATTGGAATTCTTGAGGTGTTTGTCATTGATGGAAAAGCAAAGGCCCAAGTTAGTGACATCATCTTCAATGGTGAATGCAAACAATATTCATACTTCAATTAAGCTAGCTAAGTTTTGGGATGAAATCAATTGAGCTATATTGAGTCTTCTGGCATGTTTAATCTCAAGTCGACCTAGAATGTGGCCCATGGGCACCACCCTCCATTTCAACATTATGGGATGATTTGGAACAAGCACCAGATTCATCATCATGGTGTCACTGCTTGGATAGCGATGGTGAGAAGATGCCTTGTATATTGATAAAAAGTGTTTATTTGCCTTCATATGCAAAATGATTACACACAAAAAATAGATCGTACGAGATTTATTTATGGGAATGAAAATTTAGAACAAACAAACATACTCCAGTGCTTAATTGAAGTATCCATGGTGTAATTTTCAAGAATGTTTCTAGACAGTACAATAAAATATCAACAAAGAGCTGGTTTAGGTTGGTTTCGATCAGAAAACAAGATAAATGAAGTCGACTCTAATTTAATTTGACATGTTGATTCCTAAAAAGATGTGCTGGTTCAGTTTTATAAGGTTGAACTAGTATATATACAAGTCATTCCTCCTCCATTTAAAAACCATCTCGATCAATCAAGAATAGAGGAAATGCAAGCATGTAAGTGGAGATAGGTTCAAATCTTATGAACCTTAGGACAAGTTGAAGGAGGAAAACTTGGTTTCTGATTATGGTTATTTTACTCATGGATTTCTGGTAATTCTTTGATCAACTGCCAAGATATTTTTGTCCCTTTCATGCACAAAATTCAACCCTTGTTTATGAACAGACCTCTGCCTATGGAAACCTGATGCAAACTCAGACTATGAACCTAGAAATCAAGCAAGACTCAGAACTGTGCAGATTATAGGCCTATGTTTTTGGTCCCCCATTTCCGTGACTAATTTCAAACCCGAGTCATCAAAAACCTCAACCCTATTATGAGTAGGTGTAAAACTCCTATAGGTAGATACAGGTATGCACTTTGGGAACTATATGACAAGTTTTAGACTGTGGAAAAGGGGTAGATTCAAGATCTTTGTAGAAGCAAATTTGGATATAATAATAGATCTTTGAAGAACTTCATGGACTAGACTTAAGGACATTTGTGAAGCAGACTTGTAGACACCTTTTGGAGTAGGGTTGAATAATTCTTTGAGAAAAGATGAAACAAGAAATTTAGGAGACACTGTTTAGAGTAAGATCAACTCTTTGTAGCCTTTCCTGAAGCAATCCTTGGAGTAGACATTAACGCAACATTTTGGAGAATTATTGAAGCCAATTGAAGTAGAAATTGGAGCATACTTTTGGTAGACTTAAAGAAACTTTTGTGTAGACATTTGAGGTCCTTCTTAAAGCAATACTGAACCACTTGAGCAGACCTTAAAGAGAAACTTTAAATACTTTTTGAGGAAGTACTTGTGAAGGATTTTGATGAAGTTTCTCAAGGTTGGAGCCTTGTGAAAATTGAAGTATTTGTATAGATTGGAGCCTTGTGAGAGACCAAGTTGGGGCCTAGATTTGTATTTGAGGATTCAAGTCCTCATTCAAGGTTGGAGCCTTGTGAGATACTAGGTTGGATCCTAGATTTATATTTGAGGATTGGAGTCCTCATTCAAGGTTGGAGCCTCGAAGAAGTTGGATATCTTTTTGCACATGCTAGATCCTTAATTTTGTAAAAGAGGATTGGAGTCTTCATTATTATTTTCAATATAAAGTTATTTTTCTTTATGAAATTAATAATTCTTTGTGCTATGGAAAACATTAAATACAATAATAATAAAAATCGAAAGAAACACTGATTCACCCCTCCTCTCAGTCTTTACGAAAATTGGTATTAGATCCAGTTCCTTCAATCTTAGCCTAACAGCTAGAAGGAAGATTCCTTAGAAAAAATGACAATGTCAAGAAGGAAAGCCTCCAAACCATATGAAGATATCTGCTCCTCAGCCATGAAATCATAAGAAAATCAGTTTGGAAAATCTCCCTTGTTTGATGGAACAAACTGTTTCATGGAGCAAAAGAATTTAGTTCTATTTGATGGCTCAAGGATACGAGGTATGGGAATTAGTATTTATCGAAAGCTTAGTGGTAGAGGAGTCAAAATAATATAATTAGAAAGAAATGAAGGCGATCTTGAGTAGTCTATAAGACTCTGTGAAAGTCAATATAGGTTAATGTTATTTAACCAAATGTTTTTGGGAAAAGCTACAAAAGCTTTATGCAGAAGAATCTGCCCCTGTGACATAGCTAAACCAAAACCATAATATGTGGAACAAGAGAAAAAAGATCGTTGAGACTAAATGGAGATAGATGAAGGCACCAACAACATGACAAAATATGAGAATAAAGAAGACTATGATGCAGAGACTGAAGTAGATCCTAAAGCAGATCTTATGGTTTCTCTAGAAGGAATAAATAGATTGAGAAAAGAAAATGAAGAACTTAAGAAACAGATGCAAAATGTTGAATAAAATAATCATGACCTTGATGATGAAGTTTTCCTTATGATGGTTCCAATTAGAGGAAATAACTAAGGATTTGAAAAGCTTGAGGAAAAAATTAGTCAACAAGAAAGGAGACACGAAGAAGAAGTCATCTCCCTGACAACTTAGCTAGATGAAGCAAGGAAAATGGAAGAAGTGGAAAATATACAATTAACGAACAAAAAAGAAGATCGTGAGAAATTGGAAGAAGAAATTGTCTCATTAAAAATGAAGTTGACAAGCTATACAAGAGTCTAAAGAGTTCTTGCTCATTGGATGACATTCTCAGCCATCAGAGATCACCAGTTGATAAAAGGGGACTTGGTTATATAGGTGAATCTCCAAAGAATAAGTGAGAAGAGAAACCTAAAACGATGTCAGTACCCCCTCTCCTAAAAGTTATGCTAATGAATTCAAGGAATCATCTCTCTATGCAAGTATCGTATTGATCTAAATTGTCATTGATGTCAATGTGGAAATATTCTAGGATACCAAATGATGATGTGAAGCCAAGGAGAAGCAGATTCATGAAGCAAAAAGAGTAAGAAGCCAAGGAGGAAAGCCACCAAAGAAGCCATTGAAGTCAAGAATAGTAGCAGTGAAAGAAGAGTTATCGGAGGTAACAAGAAGATAAGCCACAAGAGAAACAATGATATTAGAGGAGTTGTTAGGATTCCAAGAAACTCTCCTAGGTTGTAGTTCAAAGATGCCTAGTAACATATAAATTCAACTTATTGTTGCAAATGGATGAATGGAAGAAATGAGGCTTGTCCAAGCCAGATAACCACTTCTACTTTGCTTGACTCCAGACATGAGTGAACATCCTCAGACTACAAGGCTTTAGATCACCAACTACTCACAATTTAAGATTGGGCGAATATGGAGAATACTAACCACACCAGCAGATGCACAAGACCATGTGATGGCCTAATGCAACCAGTAAAGATGTATGCAAATCTAATCTCTTAGGGCACAGACAGGATGACAGCTCTCTGGCACTAGAAGAAAAGAAACCTGAATAACTCATTCAATGATACATACAAGACTTTTAACACAGAGATAGGATGACAGCTCCTCTAATGCTAAACATCAAGAGTTCAGGAATATAGCATATCAGGCATACTTTAGAAGAGAAGAGAAATGGAAAGTGAGAAATTAACAGAAGAAGCTTGGATTAGCTGAAAATGAAGACGAGATGCTGCAAGTATCAAAAGAGTTACAGTCTCCAGAAGTTGGACCTTACACCAAAATATCAACCATCAACCTTGATTACATATTGTTTCTGGGTATATATAGGGTTTCAATACAAAGGCACTTGGCCATTCTAGGTACGGAGGGGTCATACTTGACCACCAACCACATTTAGTTACCTAATGGAGCTTCTGAGTGCATTTGCTTGCTTTAGTGGATGAATCTGATCTTTTCCTGTGCTATGCTATCCTCTCAAGTAGCTGGAGTGTTTGTATCAATGAGGCTCCATAACTGTTAAATGTAGTTATCTATTCATGCTTCGTCCTTTTCCTCCTCAGCCATATCATTTGTTAAATATGGTGGTTGAGGAACAACTACAAATGGTACTGGAAGACCAGTCACCTTCGCCCTTTGGGTGCATGGAACAGTCAATGGATGCGGACTACATAACGGGTGGACGAGTCACATGAAGGAGTAAGATTGGCCGTCGGATTGGGCAGATAGACGGTGGAGATGGCTTGGTAGGGGTTATCTAGAAAATCGGGGGACAGAATGAACGTGGACCATTGGATCTCAAGCGAACAGATCCAATGGTCATCGAGTAGTGGAAGTGCTCGGTGGTTATCAAGCGAGGACGGAGGACCAGGTGGTAAGCGGTATTGATCGCATCGGCGTTGGACGTTGGGCGGTAAAAGGGTGAGGCACGTGATCGCATTCAGCGCGTGATGTGTGGTAACGGAGGAGAGAGGAAAACCACTCTCCATCGCGCGTTATCGTCCTGACACTTCGTGGACGTGGGGAGAGCGAAAGCCATCCAATCATGGCGGAGATGATCGGATGGTGGGGATTTGATCGCGCGGGTCTCCTTGTCAGACACGACGAGAGTCGTTGGATTGGGGTGCGGTGATCGATGGCCATAATTTAAAGGCGACGATGGGTTATGGAAGTGCGAGGTCATGTGGATACAATTTTATGGGGGTTTAATCTTTGCGCTCGAAGTTTGAGGAAACAGGGGTTTATGTCAGGTTTTAGAGGAAAAACAGAGGTAGAGAGTAAGCGGAGTAAAGGGGAAGAAGGAATATGATTTCCATGAGCTTCTTTTGAGCACAACCACTACAGCTAAACTTATCTCTGGCCTTCAAAACCTTAGTTATGTAGCAGGGCTAACACTAGCTCCTATTGGGGATGAGATCCTCCCTGTGAGGTCTTAAGAACTGCAGACCAATGCCTTTCCGGCCAAAACCAGATTAGCAAAGACTTTCTAGTGTTCCATTGGGCATGGAGTCTAATTGAGCCTATACTAAAACTGGTAAAACAAATATTTACAAATTTAAGGCCCAAAGACCTTAAACAACATATTTTTTCAAAAACTGCCCATTGACTGGGCCATCAAAAACTATCTCTCCTTCCATACTTTGCACCATGAAAATATTGTTCCCTTGGATCTGAGTGATGACAAAATGTCTAGTCCACAGAGCATCAAACTTCTCATGGTTGCCTTTCTTCTCCTTTAGTGCATCCCACTTAAGAACCAAGTCTCCAACCTGAAAGTTATCTACTTTTTCCTTCCTATCAAAGGCTTCTTTGATTCTTCCTTGATGTGCTACAGACTTCTCAATCAACTGTTCTCTGATTTGGTGTACCTCTGCTAACTCAATGATCCTTTTTTCCATGTCCTCTTCCTCATTCTGCGCTTCTTGCAATAAATGTTCCACAGGGAGGGTCAACTATATTGGGAATACAACTTTAGTGCCATATACCAGCCTGAATGGAGAATTCCCTGTGGATTTCTTAGTGGTTACTCTGTCAACCCACAGTGCATATTTGAGCTTAGAATCCCAATTCTTTTTGTTGTCTTCCAACAGCTTTTTAATTATCCTTATCAGGCACTTGTTGGAAGATTTTGCTAGACCATTGCCTTGAGGGTAGTATGAGGTGGAATGAACTAGCTTAATGCCCATTGAGTCACACATGTCCACCAACTCTCTTACCCTGAAGGATACTGCATTGTCTGTAATCAGTTTATGTGGACAGCCAAACCTAGTGAAGATATTCTTTGTTAAGAACTTCATGACCACATGGTGATCAACCTTTTTGGTAGGGATGACCTCAATCCATTTAGTGAAGTAACGAGTGGCTACTAAGATCCATTTGTGCTGGCCACTGAAATGTGGATTGATTTCTCCAATGAAATCCAAGTCCCACTGCTGAAAAGGGCCACTAGCATGTATGGGTTTTAAGGGAAAGGACTTCAATTGCTGCTTCCCTTCAAATCTTTGGCACCTGTCACAAGATTTAACAAAAGAAAAGACATTAGAGAATAAGGTGGCCCAATAATATCCAACCCTAAGGATCTTGTGTGTTGTATTTTTCCAATAGTGATGTCCTCCACATATGTTGGAATGAAAATGCTGCATAACTTCCATGGATTGTTCTTTGTCGAGACACCTCAAAAGGATTCCAGAGGAGTCCCTCTAGTAGAGCAGGTTTTCATGAATGCAATATTTGGCTGCCTTGAGCTTGATAGTTTTGGCTTGGCTTGAACTAAGGCCTGGAGGAACTTCTAGCTTAAGCAAGAATTGAGTTATTGCAGAATACCCTTCACAAGAAGCTAAATTTTATGCCAATGACTAATTTTTCCCTGGTTCAACTGTTTCTTCTTCTATATGACCATCTTATGAAATTGTGCTCATCAAATTCATGTCCAACATCCTACAATTTTCTTCATCCATTAGTCTAGCAAGGCCCTGACCTCTGACTAGCTTGGTGGGCTTTAATTCTATGTTGAATTCAATAAGTTTTTCAATCCATTTAGCCCTTCTTCCATCACCATATGGCTGCGTTAGGACATCTTTAACTGAAGCAGAGGGCACATATGCAATTACCTTGGAATGTAGAATGTAAATTATGAAAGTTGTCAAAGATTTGATAAGAGCATATGCCTGTTTTTCAATGATATCATACCTCAGCTCAGCGTCCCTTAAGGTTTTGCTGAAAAATGCCAGTGGATGCTCTGAACCTTCCTCATTTGCTTGCATCAAAACTGCTACAAGGGTGTCATCAAAGACAAACGAAAATATATGGAACTCCTTGCTGTGATTTGGGCTGACCAAAATAGGAGCTCCCATAGTAGCTCTCTTGATGGATTCAAAATATCTTCTTGCTGCATCAGTCCATTTGATTTCTGACCCCTTTTTCAACATGGAGGTAATATGTTTTACAAGTTCTGCAAAATTAGGAATAAACCTCTTTACAAAATTTATCTTGCCCAGAAAAGACTGGATATCCTTCTTTGACCTCGGGACAGACAAGGTCTGTATTTCCCTTACTCTTTCTGTGTCGATTCTGACACCTGCAGTAGAAATAACATGTCCTAACAACTTGCCTTCTTCTAAAGCAAACTGTGACTTTTTAGGATTGACTGAAATCTTGAACCTTCTACACTTCAGGAACACTTTCTTCAAATGCCGCAAATGGTCTTGATGGCTGTTGGAGTACACTATTATATCATCAAGGTAGACAAGGAAAAACTTATCCTTCTCTCCCACAAATTCTATATCCATAACTCTCTGAAAGGTGGCTCCAGATTTCACCAGCCCAAAAGGCATCTTGGAATACATAAAGGTACCCCAAGGAGTGGTGAACGCAGCCTTCTCTTGGTCATCTGGATGCACAACAACCTGATTATAACCTGAAAATCCATCCAGGAAAGACATCACTTTGGCTCCAGAGACTTTTTGCAGCAAATTCTCCATCTTGGGTAGAGGATAATTTTCTTTCCTAGAGCATTTGTTGAAATTTCTGAAATCAACACAAAGCCTGATTTCTCCACTTTTCTTCCTCACAACTACCAAGTTGGCTACCCACTTCGAATATCTGAGGGGAACTATGATTTTGGCAGCTAATAACTTCTTGATTTCTTTTTCAATTAGAGGGAGGAGTAAAGGATTTATGGGTCTCAGCTTCTGCTTGAAAGGGATGGTGTCCTTCTCCAAGGGAAGTTTATGCAGGATGATATTTTTGTCATAAGTTTTCAGGTCATTATATTCCCAAGCAAAAACATCAGCAAATTGCTTCATTAAATTGCAGTACTCAGAACTTTGGGCAGCAGATAGATGGGTGGACAAATTTATATATCTTGGATGATCTGGACTCCCTATATTATGCCTATGGGCTGCAGAGTGATCTTATTTTTGGGTAGCCTTATAAGGCACATCATTCTAGTCAAACAACTTCTCTACAGGCACTAGTCCTTTAGGTATATGATTACTGGGTAGTTGGACAATGCTATTTTTTCCAATTTTGTTTCTAAGCTGGGACTGGGGACTTTCTTCCAAGGCTTCATTTTCTTGATCAATTTGCATTTCAGAGAATTCATCAATGACTTGCAGGAACCTATTCACTTCGTCATCATCTTCGAAAACTTTCCAATGCTGGACATTATCAGGCAAGGATGGTCTATATTTCATCTGAACTTCATAAACTAGTCCCGGAGGCATGGGAGGGATAAACATGCTAGCAGACACAGCAAGGGAATCAGCTGGCTAGTTTTTGACTCTAGGGATGTATGAGATGCAAAAACTATCAAAAGAATCTTTAAGTCTCCATACCTCATCTCTATATGCTTTTAGCCTTGGATGTTTAACTTGAAAAGTTTTGTTCACTTGCTGAATGATAAGATCAGCGTCTCCAAACACCTTTATGTTTCTGATTCCTTTGTCTTTAGCTGCATTAAGGCCCAATATCAGAGCCTCATACTCTGCTATATTGTTGGTAACTTGGAAAGCCAGCTTAAAAGGCAGATGTGTGCTCTCGTGTTTTGGAGATATCAGCACCACCCCTACTCCTGCAGTCTCCCTTGAACAAGATCCATCAAAAACATTTCCCAAAACTGACTTCCTTGCTCTCCCTCGACCTGGACTATTGGTTTCTTGAGCTGCAATGAGACCTTCTGGAATTCTTCAATTTGGAGAATACATGCTCCAAAATCAGTATCCACAGCATAGATGGGATGATTAGAAGGATTCTTCTCATCACTGATGATATAGCTAGTGGTACTTCTATGTACAATCTTCCGCTTTCCCCTCTAAAAACTGGGACAATGGCATAAGATAAATTATTTTGCAATGTCCCACCTAGTCTCTTAATCCACCCTCTGGACAACAACATGCCAAACTTAGGGGGGACATCTGCTACCATAATATCCATCATCATGCTCTTCATGGGCAACTGAGTTAGGGTAATGGCCAAGTCTTTGATTAATCCTAGGCATTTTACCTTTCTTGAATCAAATGAGAGTAAATCATGATATGGTCTGGTGACATCAAGGCCTAACTCTTCCATGACAGCTTTGGGCATCAGATTGTGGTTGGCCCTTGTGTCCAACAGGCAGTTATGGAGAGTTTTGTCATGAATGGTCAAGGAGACATAGAATGATGGGGAGCTATTGTCAGAGGATTCAATCATTGGGCTTAGCACAACTGCAGGCTTATCATCTTGTGAATTTACATAGTCATGAGAGGCTTGTGTAGCTTTCAGCTCAAGGGCATCAAGGATAGGCTTTCTAAAAACTTTGCTCCTTGCAAGTTCTATCAGAGGCACAAATATTTTTAACTTTTGGATTTCTGATTCGAAGTTGAAAGGTGAAGGGGACTTGTCAGGATCTCTTACCTCTTGGGATGGTGCTTTGAGGATGACTGGGTCAACTGTTGGTGTTTTGTCTGATATTCGATTGCTCTGTTGGGACAACAGCTCTTTGGGTAGGATTCTCCTTGACGTTGCTTGTTCTTGACCTCAGATTATATCTTTTTTGCTCATCATCCTGCAGAACAACCTCTCTATCCCACCCTTGACTAGTTTAGTCCTGGAGTAACGATTTTTCATAAGCAACCAATGTCAAAAAGGCAGCACTGCCCTTATCTTCCACACAATGAATCTCATCCTCTTCTTCAAACTACTCCTCCTCCTCCATGACCACGTTTTGGAAAGGAGTCTTAACTCTTTGTTATTCATTGGCTTCTTTACCCCTCGAATGGTCTGTAATTGTTCATTTGTTCTTCTGAATGGATTTGGATTTCTTGGGGCAAATGTGTTTGGAAGCCTTGCCTTTCCAGAAATCTGCTCAACCTTTAGCCTAGATATTTTAGCAGCCAATGACTCTATCATCTTAGTCATTTTGTCTAACTTAGGTTTTGAAGATGAAGCAGAGGAAGAAGAAGCCTCACCTCTTTGCCTCCTTCTATCAACATGACTTTTGAGTTTCTCTGTAGCCATGATATTATATTCTACCTCTAACGTTGCATCTTGCATTTCAGCTAGAGTGACACATCTCCTTTCTCTTAAAAGCAGGTAGAAATATGAGTCAAAAGCATTGACATATGTGAGTTTGGTAGAGGTGGGGGTAGGCTTTACTTCAACTGGTATCTTACTATACATACGATTGAATCTTTTATTAAAATCAAACAATGATTCCCCATTTTCCCTCTTGAGGTTACCAAACTCAATATGATAGTATAGCAGGTCTTTTTTATCTCCCCAATGCTTCAAAAACACATCATCTAACGCTTCAATGTTTTCTATAGACCTAGGAGCTAGTTCTTTGAACCACTTTCTAGCCTCTCCATCAAGGCTCTGGACAAAAACTCTCATCCACACATCATCCTCATTGATATCTCAGTTATCAGCATAACTATAAAAAGACTCAAGGTGTTCTTCAGTTGTTACTCCCTTTGTACCAATAAACTTAGGCATGTATTTCTGATACTCTCTTGCAGGCATGACATTCAACAGAATAGACTAGACCAAGGGTCCATACCTAGCAGCTATGATCCTTTCCATCTTCGTGGGTGCATGTTGCCCTACCATGGCTGGGGTAGGTGGGAGAATACTGACAGTTTGAATGGTAGGGAGCAGTGAAATGAATGACAAAGACAAAGGAATATGATGAACTGTATGGGATATTTTCTTTGCACTGAGATCCAAAGGGGAATTAAATGAACAAGGAGCTTTATGAATCTATGAGGGTATTTCTTCACTAATAATGTTAGGCTCTATATATTCAAACAATATATTCTCAGCTATAGGCCCCTCTTGCAGAGATACATAAGATTTTTTAGGCTTAGCTGATCCTGATGCTCCTTTTTGTGGTGTTTTCCTTTGCTTAACAATCTTCTCAGGGTCAGGCACTGGGTCAGCTGGTGATTTCTGAGGATTTCTCCGAGTATGCCTCACAAACTAAGCTAAATCTGTAATGTGGAGTCGTCACTACGTTGGTCCTCCAGTAGAGTCACCAGATAGATGATTACAACCAAAAATGTGTCCAGAATTTGTCTATCGTCAAAGCTGGAACTGTGTTGTTCTCCTAGGGAAGTTGAGCTTCAGTCTCCTCTCCCCGGCAATGGCACCAATTATGTTAGGATTCCAAGAAACTCTCCTAGGTTGTAGTTCGAAGATGCCTGGTAAAATATAAATTCAACTTATTGTTGCAAATGGATGAATGGAAGAAATGAGGCTTGTCCAAACCAGATAACCACTTCTACTTTGCTTGACTCCAGACATGCGTGAACACCCTCAGACTACAAGGCTTTAGACCACCAACTACTCACAGTTTAAGATTGGGCGAATATGGAGAATACCGACCACACCAGCAGATGCACAAAACCATGTGATGGCTGGCTGCAACTAGTAATGAAGTCTGCAAATCTAATCTCTTAGGGCACAGACAGGATGACAACTCTCTTGGCACTAAAAGAAAAGAAACCTGAATAACTCATTCAATGATACATACAAGACTTTAACACAAAGATAGGATTACAACTCCTCTAGTGCTAAACATCAAGAGTTCAGGAATATAGCATATCAGGCACAGCTTAGAAGAGAAGAGAAATGGAAAGTGAGCAATTAACAGCAAAAGAAGCTTGGATTAGCTGAAAATGAAGATGAGATGCTGCAAGTATAAAAATAGTTACAGTCTCCAGAAGTTGGACCTTACACCAAAATATCAACCATCAACCTTGATTACATCTTTTTTCTGGGTATATATAGGGTTTCAATACAAAGGCACTTGGCCATTCTAGGTACGGAGGGGTCATACTTGACCACCAACTGCATTTAGTTGCCTGATGGAGCTTCTGAGTGCGTTTGCTTGCTTTAGTGGATGAATCTGATCTTTTCCTATGCTCTGCTGTCCTCTTGGGCAGCTGGAGTGCTTGTATCAATGAGGCTCCATAACTGTTAAATGCAATTATCTATTCATGCTTCATCCTTTTCCTCCTCGGCCATACCATTTGTTAAATATGGTGGTTGAGGAGCAACTGCAAATGGTACTGGAAGATTGGTCACCTTTGTCCTTCGGGTGCACGGAATAGTTAATGGATGCGGACTACATAGCGGGTGGACGAGTTGGATGAAGGAGTAAGATTGGCCATCGGATCGGGTGGATAGACGATGGAGATGGCTTGGCGAGGGTTATCAAGAAAAGCGGGGGACAGAATGAACGTGGGCCATTGGATCTCAAGTAGACAGATCCAACGGTCATCGGGTGGCGGAAGCGCGCGGTGGTTATCAGGCGAGGACGGAGGACTATGCGGTAAGAGGTATTGATCGCATTGGCATTGGACGTTGGGCGGTAAAAGGGTGAGGGTGCGCGATCCCATTCAGCGCGTGACGCGTGGCGACAGAGGAGAGAGGAAAACCACTCTCCATTGCGTGTTATTGTCCTGACACTTTGTGGACGTGGGGAGAGTGAAAGCCGTTCGATTGTGGCGGAGAGGATCATACGGTGGGGATTTGATTGCGTGGGTATCCTTGTTGGACGTGACGAAAGCCATTGGATTGGGGTGTGATGATCGACGACCATAATTTAAAGGCAACGATGGGTTATGGAAGCACGAGGTCATGTGGATACGGTTTTATGGGGGTTTAAGCTTTGCGCTTGGGGTTTGAGGAAATAGGGGTTTATGTCTAGTTTTAGAGGAAAAACAGAGGTAGAGAGTAAGTGAAGTAAAGGAGAAGAAGGCAAATGACGCCATGAGCTTCTTTTGAGCACAACCACTACGGCCAAACTTATCTCTAGCCTTCAAAACCTTAGTTATGTAGCAGGGCTAATAGAAGCAAAGAAGAACACATCATCGGAAGAAGAGTTATCAAAAGAGTGGAAGAGTGAAAAGAAATCACAGAGAAGTCACAAGAGAGAGAACCCAAGAGTAAGAGGAATAAGTCATTGGAAACCCTTTAAAACACATATTCCCAAAAGGAAGATCTGAGAGGAGTTAACAGTGTCATCAGAGGAACTTTATCGGTGCTTCTATTATAGTGAGTTATGTAACACTGCTAAAAAACCCCACTTGTGATCTATAACATGGACCTTATAGCTCCATTACGATATGACTTAATGAAACGCCGCATCCGCTGTATTAGAGTTTCCATATCATAAGTATTAAGGCATGTCACATCAAAATCGCCGATTGCGATATGCATTGCGGACCTGATCGATCAAATATGACACACCTCAATTCAATATTGCATCTGTTGCATCGCAAGTATTAAAGCCTTTTTACACTGAAATCCCTGGTTGTGATATGAGTTATAGACCTTGGTCCCATTATAAGATGCCCTATTGTAATATCACATCCACTGTATTGGAACCTTTACATCACAAGTCTTAAAGGAATGTCAGATTAAAACTGTGATTGCAATAATAATATGGACTCGCTACACCATTGCGATACGACTCAATATAATATCGCATCCATTGCATAAACGCAAACATTTATGTTCGCATAATCATGCTCCATTCAAAACGCCAATTGTGATATGATATGCGGACCCGACAACTCCATTAGAATACACATTTATGTAGTATCGCATTCGGGTATAGGAAGTTATGAAAATCATAAAGGGTTGTCACCCTGGATCACCGATTGCCATAAACCCTTGAACCGCCAATTGCGATAGAAGCTATGGATCCGACGGATCTATTGAAATTTTTTTAATGTTATATTCCGTCTGTTTCATTTGCAATATGAGTATCGGCTATGTTACATTGGTAATGTTAAAGGTTGCGATTGCGGGACCTCTGAAAGTTACGATTAATGACGTGGATGTAGGAACTCATGTGGGTATGGTCTCTCCTATGAAATTTTCCATAAATAAAAAAAGTTTATGAGTAGTTGGATGAATAGCCATAAGTCGACATCTCCTTCCAAATGAATGTGTCTTTTGGGTATTAGGGAAACCCGTATAAATGAAAGTTATAATGCCTCACCTTAAGTATCGATCTCGAGAATTGGGGTGAGAGAAAAATTAAAAGTTCACAACTCGTGAACTTGAAGACAGAGGAAGCCAAAGGTCTAGTAGACAACGAAGTTGCAGTAGAAGCTAAAGGCCGAGAGGAGAAGGAAGTATAAGACAGAGTGGGAGAACAATATTTTTACCTAATTCATCTTGGAAGGTTCAGACCCGAAGTGAAGCCATAATGCAGGCAACAACCTGTTGCAAAGACTACAAGGATAGGATTTGGTAAATAAGTCCTTGGAAGCAGTGTAATACAAACAAACATTTCTTGACAGAGTAAATCTATAGGGTCAGATCCCTTGGGGTTGGTGCCTCAGAATTGGAAGGATTGGTGTCCTTGGAGTTGGTGCACCTAAATTCAAGGTTGGTGCCTTGGTAAGAGAGGGTCAGAGCCCTAGAGGTTGAAGCCTCATCAAAGTCCAAGTTGGCGCTTGGAAAAATTCATTAGATATTGTATCCAATTTTTTCTATATTTAATAAAATCATATCTTTGATTAAAATTGTAAAGAATCTAAATTGGTAATAATAACAATTGAAAAAGAATACTGATTCACCCCCTCTCAGTATTTCCAACAATTGGTATGAGAGCCAACTTCTTTAGAATCAGCCTAACGACCGGAAGGTGGATTCTTAGTTATAATGAAGAATCAAGAAATGACAGGAAGGCTTCCCTTGTTCGATGGTACAAATTTTGGTTTTTGGAAAAAGAGAATGTCTTACTACTTAATGTCCCTTGGACCTGAAGTTTGGAACTCTTTTCTGAATGGGTACAATGTCCCTCCCACTCTTCCTAATGATAAAGATGAAAGGAAAGTGTACATTTCCAATGCCAAAGCTCTAAATTTCATTACCAATGGAACTACGGATTCTGAGTTTACGAAAGTCTTGAATTGTGACTCGGCCAAAGAAGTATGGGATAAGATGGTTAGCTTATACTTCAAACTCATAGGAGGCAGTTCAAAAGTCTGAAAATGGATGATGAAGAAGATATTGCATCATACTTCCTCTAAGTAGCTGAAGTAGTCAAATCTCTTAAAGGATTGGGAGAAAAGATTTAAGAAAGCACTGTTGTTCAAAAGGTCTTAAGATATCTCCTAGACAGATTTGATTCCAAAGTAAATGCTATAGAGGAAATGAAGGAACTAGACACTCTTAAAATGGATGAACTTCATGGAATCCTCACTATCTATGAGATGAGAAAAGGAATCCCAAGTTCCAAAGATGCAACATTTAAGGCCTCAAAATAAAAAAGGGAAAAGGATGGAATACCAACATTGATGACTCTGATGTTGAATCCGAATTGGCACAATTTTTACGAAGACTATAGAAAGGATCCAAGATAAATGGTAAGCATCCTCTTATTTGTTTCAACTGTGGAAGAATAGGTCACTACGTTGAAAAATGTCCTCATAAGCATGACGGTAATAATGAAGAAGGAAGGATATACAAAAAAAAAGGATTTACTAAGAAGAATTTCCTCTCTAAACAAGATGAATATGATGAGTATGAATATGTGGTCGTCAAGAAGAAATCATCCAAATATATATTCCATCACAAAGAAAGTAATGATGAATCAAATGAAGAGAATGACTATGCTAGAAGAAAGGAAGTACTATTTATGGCATTCACTGAAGATGATGAACTAAGACAGGAAAATAAAGAAGATATAAATGAATTACTGATAAGTACCATTGAAGAAAATGAGGAGTTATGAAAGAAGGTTATCTCTCTTAAAAAGACAAAGAGGAAGCTAAAAGAAGGGAGGACATTATATGTGAAAGACATGAAGTTGAAATAATATCTCTGAAAAAGGAAATGGAACAAATCAAAAGAATTTGGCAGAGTTCTCAAAAACTCGATCACATTCTCAACACTCAGAAATCTCGAAGTGACAAGTCTGAGATCGATTTTTCATCAAGTGCTAAGGATAATACAAGAAACTATGCCGACGTACTTTGCAACAATCCAAAAGAAGAAAAATCATCTCATCAAAGGCCCGATTCAAATCCAAAGAATGAAGAAAGAGAAACTCCAAGAAAGAAGGTTTATTCAAATCATGATTATTATAACAGGTACCAAGCTATCTTTCTTAGACATTGTTATTATTTTAAAAAATTTGGTCATCAAGCTAAACATTGCATGACTCGTAAGAATGAAACACTAAGATTGAAGGATCAAACAAACAAACCATGTAGTCTCAAAGGGAAAGGACAAATCAAGACCCTCAACTCATTTGATCTTTTGGCCAAATTTGATCCAATTTGTTCATTATGTAATGATAATGGACATAGCGAACAAAATTGGCCCCTCAAAAGTAGAGAAGCAAAAGATGAAATTCCCAACATGGATAAATGTGGTCTAGCTTTATGTGCTCATAGTGTGGAGAATCTTTGGTTTGTGGATAGTGGGTGCTCCAAACATGTGACAGGTGACAAAAATAAGTTTTTCTCATTAAACAAAAAGGAAGGAAATGTATCCTTTGGGAGTGGGTCTGCCAAAATAGCTGGAAAAGGAATCGTTACCCTTATTAATGGAAAAGGAAAGGCTCAAAATTCTTTGCTGGTAGATGGGCTCAAACAAAATCTCTTGAGTGGTAGCCAAATTTGTGATCAAGGACATAATGTTGTCTTCAATACTAAAAATTGTGAAATAAGGAACTCTTCCTCAAGAGAACTTGTGGCAAAAGGAGTTAGAACATCTGATAACATCTACATTCTGAACAAAATTCAAGAAGATAAATGTTATCTAAGTCAAATAGATGAAATATGGTTGTGGCATAAGCGACTGGGGCATACAAGTTTTGATAACTTGATCAATATAAACAAAATCAATGCAGTAAGAGACATTCCAAAGATGTCAAAACCAGATCAAGTTGTATGTGGCCTATGTCAACATGACAAGCAAACTAGAACCAACCACAATGTTGAAAAGTGTGCAACAATAAATGCTAAATTTAGAATGTGCTAAAAATAGACCTGCTAAAAATAGCATGTCTAAAATAGCAATATGGCTAGTGAGGTCATTGGCCACATTGGGTGAGAGGTGAAACTGCTAAAAATAGAAAGTTCTAAAAATAACATTTTTTGGTCCCTTCCTATTTTTAGTAGTCCCTGGTCTAACTATAGGAAGTAAAAACGAATTTTATCTTACCAATAGTTTAAAATATTAATTAATAAATCTCCATGAGTTAATTAGTTAAGGAAAAACAAACTTGAAGTCTATGTGAGGACATGCAATAGTCTATCTATTAATTGATGAATTTATCCATCAGTTAAAGAGATAAGGATGAGTTGTAATTAGTTGGCTCAGTTAACTGAGTCAAGTCCAGTTAGATTAATTTAACAAGTTGTTGAATTAATGAGATTCAGTTTGTTAATGCTTGCTTGCATGTAACAACTGGTATTTTCAGATAACTGAATATTATAGCTTAAATAACTCATGCATGTCAGTTCAGATAGAGACACAGTTGAGATCAGAGAAGGGAAAATGTACTATTAGTTGGATGAATATTTTTCCTATAAAGTAAGCTCATCCATGATGAGGATTTATCTCCTTCAGGTTTGTGCAGTTATTTCATAGGTGAGTGTTGTGTGTGAGGTGAGAATCACAGAGGTTGCAGCTGGAGGACCCAGGAAAAACTGCGCATAGAAATAGGAGGCTTGGAGGGTAGAGGAGAAGGTTTGTGAGAAGCCTTTGACTGTCTATGAGCAGTAGAGGGATTGTACTGAGAGTTGGATAGCTTCCGAGCTAAGGCTTTGTGTAATCTGGACTATATTTCCGCTTGTATGATAATACAGAGATGGGGTTTTAGGCAGGTGCTTTCCCTGGGTAAATTCTTCTGTGTTATGTGTGATTGATTCCTTCTTATCAGTTATATGTGTTCTTATTGATGTTGCTCATGGTTGATTAAGCTTCTGCTAAATTGGTTGTCGAAGTAGATCAAGTGTTTTGCTTTAGTATATTGCATTACCAGGTGATCTATAGGTGGGAATTTGTACATGGTATCAGAGCTAGCTTATTTGTAGAAAAAGTTCCACATGGTATCAGAGCTAGCTGATTTGTAGCAAAATTCTACAAAATTCTACATGTTATTAGAGCACAGGTGATCAAGGAAGAACCATATACAAGAAGAGGAGATTTCAAAGTTTTGAGTTTTGGGCCTAGAGTTTGCAGAGCAGATTTGAAAATTTTTGTACAAAATTTTCAAAAACAAATAGCAGATTTGGATTCCTTGCGGAAAAATACCCAAAAAAAAAAAAAAAAAATCGGTTGAATCGGAGTTCGGATGAGGGAGATATCGCTGATTTAAAATCAGCTCTTTTTCTAGAAAATTTCATGACGGTGGGAAAGTGGAAATAGATTGGTGTGCTAGTCAAGAACCTGTATGCACTTGAGGTACAAGATGCATGCAAAGCCTTGAGGAGAAAGGAAAAGTTTAGATACATGGTGGTTGAGAGGGAAAGTAAATTACCTCTCAACATGCAATGCCAGAAGAAGTCTTAGACGATTGTGGAGGAGCCATGATTGGTGTAGTAGTTTCATGAGGTTGTGGAGTAGCCACAACAGGGGAAGCTGAGTGGAAATCGAGTAGAGACATCTACTCATGCAGAGACCTCCAGTAGGGGGAAACTTCGAGCCAGGTGGGCAAAGGGATCACATGCAGCCATACCTCCAGGTAGGAGGTGGGGCGATATAGAGTGATCGTCTCAAGGAGGAGGGGTAGGATCCTTGAGGTACCCAACCTCTTGGACGAGACCTTGTTATGAGAGCCCCAATGTGGAGTAGCAGGAACTGACTGATTGGGTAGAGACAGATGCGGATGGAGCGGCAGAGAGAGCTACAATGCAGGGAATCCAAGGACAATGCATAGCTAGCAGGCTGCAGCAATGCGAGAGGCACAAGTGTTTTGCACAGAACTAGGTGGCACAGAGAGGTGTGAAATGGTGCGAGATGCATGGAGATGTTGCAATAGCGCAGATGTCAGAGAGGGAGCACTTGTCAGGAACAACTAGAGCTTCAACATTAGAGTATGTTCCTAGCCCAACAAAGTGGTTAGTTGGGAGTATTTTTGTTCCAAGTGTTGTTGGAGCAAGTGGACCGAGTAGATGTGTTGCATGTAGAACATTCCAGAGTTGTAGGATCGGGTTCAAGAGGAAGCATTTCTTGTTGAGAGGGAGTGTTGAAAAGTGTGCAACAAGAAATGCTAAATTTAGAATGTGCTAAAAATAGACTTGCTAAAAATAACATGTCTAAAAATAGTAGTTTGGCCAGTGAGGTCATTGGCCACATTGGGTGAGAGGTGAAACTGCTAAAAATATAAAGTTCTAAAAATATCATTTCTGGGTCCCTTCCTATTTTTAGTAGTCCCTGGTCTAACTATAGGAAGAAAAAACGAATTTGGTCTTACCAACAATTTAAAATATTAATTAATTAATCTCCATGAGTTAATTAGTTCAGGAAAAACAAACTTGAAGTCTATGTGAGGACATGCAATAATTTATCTATTAATTGATGAATGTATCCATCGGTTAAAGAGATAAGGATGAGTTGTAATTAGTTGGCTCAGTTAACTGAGTCAAGTCCAATTAGATTAATTTAACAAGTTGTTAAATTAATGAGATTTAGTTTGTTAATGCTTGCATGCATGTAACAACTGGTATTTTTAGATAACTAAATATTATAGCTTAAATAACTCATGCATGTCAGTTCAGAGACAGACCCAGTTGAGATCAGAGAAGGGACAATGTACTATCAGTTGGATGAATATTTTTCCTATAAAGGAAGCTCATCCATGATGAGGATTTATCTCCTTCAGGTTTGTGTAGTTATTTCAGAGGTCAATGTTGTGTGTGAGGTGAGAATCACACAAGTTACAGCTGGAGGACCCAGGAAAAACTGTGTATAGAAGTAGAAGGCTTGGAGGGCAGAGGAGAAGGTTTGTGAGAAGTCTTTGACTGTCTATGAGCAGCAGAGGGATTGTACTAAGAGCTGGATAGCTTCCGAGCTAAGGCTTTGTGTAATCCAGACTATATTTCCACTTGTATGATGATACAGAGATGGGGTTTTAGGCAGGTGCTTTCCCTAGGTAAATTCTTTTGTATTATGTGTGATTGATTCCTTCTTATCAGTTATATGTGTTCTTATTGGTGTTTCTCATGGTTGATTAAGCTTCCGCTAAATTGGTTGTAGAAGTAGATCAAGTGTTTTTCTTTAATATATTGCATTACCAGGTGATCTACAAATGGAAATTTCTACATGGTATAGGAGCTAGCTTATTTGTAGAAAAAGTTCTACATGGTATCAGAGCTAGCTGATTTGTAGAAAAATTCTACAAAATTCTACACACAAGACTAAGAAGTTCTCCACATCAAACCTCTAGAGGTCATTTATGCAGTTTTATGTGGGCCAACTAGAACTCCAACACTCCAAGGAGAAAGGTATTTTGCTTTATTTGTTGATGACTATACTAGAATGAGGTGGGTATATTTCATAAAATATAAATCTGAAGCATTTGAATGTTTTAAGAATCTTAAAGCTCTTCTAGAAAATGAAAAGGATTCCAAAATTAAATGTCTTAGAACAAATAGAGGAGGAGAATTCACATCAAAATAATTTGATGAATTCTGTAAAGAACATGGAATCGAAAGAGTTCTCTCTGCTACTAGAACACCTAAGTAAAATGGGGTAGTTGAAAGGAGAAACTGAACTGTTCAATAAATGGGCAGAACTATGTTACTAGCAATTGACTTGCAACGAAAATTATGGAAGGAAGCAGTGAGGACAACCGTTTATACCTTGAATCAAACTCAACTAAGACCAAATAATGAGAAGAATCCTTATGAATTATGGAAAGGAAGACCCGCCTCAGTAAAATCCTTCAGGATTTTTGGAAGCAAATGCTTCATAAACATCAATGGTGACTCACTAGGAAAATTTGATTTTCGGGTTGACAAAGGAATATTTCTTGGGTATTCTACCAGAAGCAAAGCTTACAAGTGCTACAATAATCGACCACGGAAAATAGTGGAAAGTATTGATGTGAATATTGATGAAAGGCTTCCAGAAAAGAAAATTGAAGATCATGAAGTTGACCCCTTTATTGAAGAAAGCGAAGAAGAAACTAAAAAGGAAGAAAAAGATCAAGAAAAACAAAAATAGAAAGAACCATCTCAAACTCCTTCAAAAAGTGAAATTCCTGCAAAAATATCACCCGAAAGAGCAGATTATTGGCAATGTAGATGAAGGAATACAAACCCAAAGAAGGATGACAAGTACACCAAAGAGAAATGATGTTTCTCTTCTATCTATGATAGAACCAAAAAATTTTACTCAAGTAAGTAAGGATCCTCAATGGGTGCAAGCGATGGAAGAATAAATGTCTCAAATTGGGAAAAATGAGACATGGGAGTTGGTACCTTGTCCAAAGGATAAAAATATAATTGGAAATAAGTGGGTGTTCAAAAACAAATGAATGAATATGGACAAATGATCAGAAATAAGGCAAGACTTATCTGTAAAGGTTATTCACAAATTAAAGGAATCGGCTTTGAAGAAACCTTTGCACCAGTAGCTTGTATGGAAGGTATAAGGATGTTCTTGGCATTTGCATTCTCTAAAGGATTCAAAGTCTATCAAATGGACGTAAAATCAACATTTATGAATGGGGAACTCAAGGAAGAAGTCTACATGGAGCAACCAAAAGGTTTTTATCTAGTAGAAGGAAAAGACTTTGTATGTAAGTTGAAAAAGGCATTATATTATTTGAAACAAGCTCCTAGAGTGTGGTACATAAGATTGGATCACTATCTACAACAATGAAACTTCAAAAAGGGGGTGACAGGAATTAATCTCTACATGAAGATGAATGAGGACAGATTACTAATCACCCTTGTATATGTTGATGATCTGATTTTTGTTAGCAATATGATGACATGAGCCATGAGTTTGCTAAAAAAATGTCAATATAATTCGAAATGTCAATGATTGGTGAGCTATCCTACTTCCTTGGACTTAAAGTATCACAAACCACAATAGACATGCTTATCTATCAAACAAAATATCTCAAAGATATGCTTAAAAGATATGGAATGGAAGAATGTGCACCTATGAGCACACCAATGACCACAAACTACAAATTAAACAAAGATGATGAATGCCCCCTGGTAGATGCAATTCTTTACAGGTCAATAATTGGAGCTCTCTTATACTTAACTGCTACAAGGCCCGACATTATGCAAGTAGTGGGTGTTGTTCCTTAAGAAACCAATTCCCGGCTATGGGAAAATTGTGCTTAAGACATTAATAAATATTATTTACTGTCACTTATTGTTTGTTGTGTTCTCAAATGAAGGACCTGGAAAACTTGATATTTAACTCTTAATACATGGATGACCGGAACATCTCAGAATGCCATTTGTTGCTAGATATAAATGATGAATGAAGAAAATTTGAAGGAGAAGTTAAAGATAATATGTTGATATTTCACAGAAACTACTATCTGTAACTTAGAGGAACTATGATAATGAGAAATAAATCATAGACAATATGTTGGTCTTTCACAAAAACTATTATCTATAACTTAGAAAGGAAATGAGGACTTCAAGAAGAGGAGTACTCTTTTAAGGAATTTTAACTTTATCTACATAAGAAAATAAAGACCTGTAGCTTCATTACTATACTTGAAAAGAAGAAAACATAGCATGACACATGACATAAAAGCTTACAAATTTATATGCAATGAATCATGGAAACTTTTGATTCTTTCATTAATCAATGATGATATCAGGAATACAGTGGCCTAGACTCCAGGTTCTCCAAAATTCCCCACCTTCCTTGGTAAATTTTCCACTTTTTATACATTGTGGAACAATTGTTGATTTCTGAAACTTCCCAAACTATCTAACTGCTTTTCTAACTATATGAAGTAAAAACTATTACATAATTTTACAAAGGGTAAAAGACACCTCAAAGAACATGAAATAACAAGAACATAACTAGATTCAGAAGGGGATGATAACTGCTGGCTTGCTCTGTTGATCTGCTGCAGAATTCCTCTATAAATGCCCTAATGATGCTTAATTCATTTTGGCTGTAATGAAACGTGTTTAGTTTGTATAGTCCTAGGCTTACATGGGCATTTTGATTGGCCAAAATGCAAAGTAACACACCAGATTGCTTTCCTCTTCAGCTTCGACTCTAACCCTGATTTTCCACTTTACACAGCGAAATTAACACGAACCTCTGATTAATACGGAACTCAAAAGAGTTAATTCTGCTTTATAAACTTGTCAAATCCACCTGTTCAATGCTTTGTTGACTTCCATCGCAAATCGCAATTGACCCAATAATTACTGTAACACTTAACTTATGCACCCTTAGGTCACATAACTATGGAAGTGATGGACTTATGCGTAAATCCTTTATACTTTCGCTTTTCTATTGTAAAACTTTAATAATGAAAATATATTATAAAAAATGCTTTTTTCACTTTCCATACGAGCTCTACACAATTTTCGAGGTATACTTTCCCGCCGATTCATCCCCACCGTAGATCTGCACTTTTTAGATCAGACGGTTTATAAACTTTTTAGGTGCACATAAGCTCAGAGAATACCTGCCCGAAATGGGCAGTTTCCTCTCTCCGCTTGGCTACTACATGTTGAATGATAAGTGGAATTGGGTGAGTTCCATATAAAACCATTTACCATCTTTGCTTCGCCCGAAAACCTGCCTTATAACTTGAAATCTACTTTTTCGTATGCCTTGCAGACCCGTCGGGCTTATAAATCATAATATGTATGCACTTCTGGTCCAACCTTTCTATAATAACCCTTTACAATAGAAATACACATAAAACTGTGTAAACAAAAAAATATATTTGAAAGGATTTTAATATAGCAGACCTGATATGTTTTGGGTCCGCCTATCGCAAATTGCAATCAGCGCTTGTCAGCAGAACCAATCGTTCATAACCATTGTGGACCCGCCGAACTTTCAAAACAAAACTTATAGTATTCCGGGTCTGGCTTTAACCCTTTTAACACTTGTTTCTTTACAACTCTGATATATTACTTTGTTTCTTTTGTGCTTTGATTCTGATATACAATTTGTTACATCTCCCTCTTGCCTTATATTTTTTCAAAATATTTTTCACGTGATCTTTTGAATGAAACAAAAAGATACATGTTACAACATAATGAAACAAAATGATACATGTTACAACATCTGGCTCCACCTGGGGATAGTGATTTTGCCACAGAAGCACTAAGAACTGTAGATTAGTGCCTTCAGTTTGGGCATGGTGTCATATATTGCTTTGCATAAACTGAAATGCTATGGAATTTGTACATTGATTTCACTCCAGTATTTACAATGAAGGATGCTTATTCTTTAAAACTGGAAGTAGTGTTTTAAGTATTGCCCATTAACAGGCAATCGTAGAGTTTCACCATCAAGATTCTCAAGGATGAAGGTATTATTGGATCTCATTTAAGAAATTCTAAAAGGACCATACCAGAGACGATCAAACTTCCCATGTTTACCCTTATCTTCTCCTTTGGTATCCCATCTCAATACTAAATATGCAACTTTAAAATCATTTTCCTTGGCTTTCCTGTCAAAAATATTTTTCATCTTGGATTGATACATAATCAAGTTGTCTCTTACCTTGTCCTTGTTCTCTCTTAGATCCACCACTTTATTCATTTTTCTTATCAAAGCATTTAGTTCTTCTTTCGCCTCTTGAACCATTGCAATCATTGGATTTACAAGTTGACTTGGAAACAGAGCCTGAGTTCCATATACTAATTCAAAAGTTGATTTCGTTGTAGATCTTCTTATAGTTACTCTAGCAGCCCACAGAGCAAGATTTATCTTAGAATCCCAATCCCTTTGATTTTCTGCAATGGTTTTCCTAAGGATCTTCATCAAAGTTTTGTTAGTAGATTCATCTCATCCATTTCCTTGAGGATGGTAAGCTGTTGAATGGGAAAAAATAACATTATACTCGTGACAAAAAGCAATGAACTTACTTGAGTTGAAGACTTGAGCATTGTCTATTACAATTTTAACGGGGCATCCAAATCTACTGAAAATATTTTCTTCCAGGAACTTCATTACTATCTGATCCTTTTCTCTCTTAGTAGGAATTGTCTCTACCCATTTGGTGAAGTAATCAGTTGCTGTGAGAACCCACTTGTGTTGTCTGCTTGAAGGTGGATTGATTTCTCCAAAAAAGTCCAATCCCCATTGTCTAAATGGCTCCTCTATGAAAACTGGAATCAAAGGTAAAGGGGCTAACCTCTTTTTCTCAGCAAAAAGCTGGCACTTCTGACAAATTCTAACAAAATTATATGTATCATAAAATAAAGTAGGCCAATAAAATCCAGCCTAAAGGATCTTATGTGCAGTTAATTTCCAACTGTAATGTCCTCCACAAAACCCGTCATGATAATTTTTTATTCTTTCTATAAATTCATCCTCTGTTAAACATAGCAATATAATTCCAGCAGGATCCTTCCTATACAATCTACCTTCCACAATCACATATGGCTGTGCCTTGATCTTTAGTGCCCTATACTTTGTGCTATCTAAGGATTGGGTACAACAAAGAAAGCACAAATAATGAATTATATGCTTATACCATTCTAAACAAAAAAATTTATACCTGATCTTCATAGATGGATATTGCTCTCCTTCACTTTCTTCAGTTGCTTTTTCATCCATAGGTGCCAACAAGTTAATTCCCAATGCCTGAATGTTTGATTCTATCAACATTTTTGCCAATCCTTGTTCCTTCACCAACTTTGTGGGGTTTATGTCCAAATCATATTCTTGGATCTTGGCAATCCAATTTCCTCTTCTGCCTTCTACATCTGCCTGTAGTAATACATATTTCACTACAACATTTGGCACATAAGCAATGATTTGGTACTACAACACATAAGTTCTAAAATGTTTCAAGGCTTTTACCAAAGCATACACCTATTTCTCAAGAATATTATATTTCAGCTCAGAATCTCTAAGAATCTTACTGAAGAATGCAACTCGCTGTTTTCTCTCTTCATCATTCTTCTGCAATAAGTCAATAGCTATTGAACTTGATGATGCAAATGAAAAAAATTGGAAAGGCTTTTGGTAATCAAGACTGATTAAGACTGGAGCTACCTGTAATGCCTCCTTAATCGTGGAAAACGATTCTCTAGCTTCTTTGGTCCAACTCACTTCATTCTCTTTTTTTAGCATATTAGTAATTTCTTTTAAAATTTATGCGTAGTTGGATACAAATATTCTCAGGAAGTTTATCTTTCCCAGAAACTTTTGAATATCCTTTTTACTTCTGGGCAATGGTATTTTCTGCACAGCTTGTACTCTAGTTGGATCTATCTTCACTACTTCTCTGGAAACAATGTGTCCCAATAGTTTTCCTTCTTCGAGAGAAAAAATGGATTTTTTGGGATTTAAGGAGAGTCCAAATATTCTACATTTATCAAAAGTCCTCTTCAAATGATCCAAATGTTCTTCATCAGACTTTGAGAAAATAGTAATATCATCCAAATATATTACTACAAACTTATCTCCAACAAAAGCAATGTCCATAGCCCTTTGAAATGTAGCACCTATTCACCAATCCAAAAGGCATTCTGGAATACATAAATGTTCCCCAGGGGGTTGTGAAAGCTGTTTTCCAGGTCAGACAACGGGACTTCCATCCAGGGTAGTTTACTAATATCAGTGATCGAAGATTCGAGAATTAAAAAAATTTAAAGTTTAACTTGTCTGTCGAGTCTTATACGGGATGCGCTGTGAGATACTATGCCCCAAACAACTGGCATGTAACAACCCACCACTACAGTTGGGCATGCAACAACCCACCACCAAAAGTTTGGGCATGCCACAAGTACTACCACCTAACTTGAGCCTTGAGCTAATTCCACCCCAAACCCCAAAAGGCTGACCCCAATAGCATGATAACTCCTAGTCATTATGCTTTTTTCCCTTTTTTGGAAGAGCACTTATCATCTTGATGACCTGCAGCTTTCTTCATTCCCATATGAACAACTTGAACTCGTATTGACTCACTTATTTTCTTTCTTTCCCTCATTCTTCTTTGGCTGACTTTCTTTTTTCTTTGATTTTATTTATATCTAAAGAGTGCACTACTGCGGTGGGGAATTTTTGATCCTCCTTATGCACAACCACCTAGTTATAACCAGAAAATTCATCTAGCATTGACATTCTAAAAGATCCCGTTACCTTTTGTAGCACATGATCCATCTTAGACAATGGATAATTATCTTTCAAAGAAGCCCTGTTGAGATTTCTGAAGTCCACACCCAATATTATTTCTCCATTTTCCTTCTCACAGGTACTAGATTAGTCACCCAATTAGAATACCCGAGTGGGACTATGATTTTGGTGTCAAGAAACTTCTTGACCTCTTTTTCAATTGATGGTAGAAGCATACGATTTATCTGTCTAAGATTCTGTTTGTAGGGTTTAACCCCCTCCTTCAAAGGAATCTTATGCTGAATAATATTTACATCATAGGTTTTGAGATCTTCATAGGACCATGCAAAGACATCAACATAATTCTTGAAAATTTTAATATATCTTTCTTGAAAATTAGGTGAAACTCCAGCATATAATTTGACTAACCTGGGATTCTCCCGAGTTCCAATGTTGTGATCCTGAATATGTTCATCCTGTGAGATTTTCCTTGAGTCCACAACCACATCATTGGAATTAAAAATCCTTTCAAGAGGAACAAGTCCCTTTGGTAGAATATTATCTTTCAAATGAAAGATCTTCTGATTTGCTATTGAATCTTTTAAACCATTGGCTCTTGCAATTTTTGTTGTCTCTTCTTTGTCCTGATCAATTTCTGCGCTGGAACTCTTCAACCATAGTCAAAAACTCCTTAATCTGTTGGTCATCTTCAAAAACTTTCCAGTTCTTAACATTATCAGGAACAAAAGGTCCGTGTCTCATTTCTACCTCATATCTTAGTCTTGGATTAATAGGAGGCTTGAAAGTGCTAGCAGCCACAACCAATGAATCTGCCAATCTATTCTCATCTCTTGGAATGAATTGAATGTTAAAAGCTTCAAAGAAGTTTTCAATCAAATCCCATTCCTCATTTCTGTATGCCCAGATCCTAGGATGCTTTGTTTGGCAGCGATCTTTTATCTGCTTAATAATTAGCGTTGAATCTCCAAAAGCAGAAATGGAATTGACTCCCATCTGTTTGGTTGTTTGTAGAGCAATAATCAAGGACTCATATTCTGCCACATTGTTAGTTGCCTCGAACTCTAATTTGAAAGAAAAGGGGAACATACTACCTCCAAGTGCAATTAGAAGAAAACCAACACCTGTTCCTTCCTTGGAATAAGCTTCGTCAAAGAAATTTCCACACTTCTTCCATTTGCAGCTTTGTAATTACATTGGCTGAAGCAAGTTGCTTCTGATTATCTTCAGCCAGCTCTGCATTATCATGCAGTGTGAAACAAGAAAAGTCATCCTTCTCCTGACTATATATAGGTGAATTTCTTGCTCTATTTTTTGTAATTGTCTTTACAAACCTAGTTTCTCTGTACAATCTCCTCTCCTCCCCAACAAAAATTGATATAACAGCATATGTAAAATCTAGTTTGGAAACACCTCCCAACTTAGCCCCCCAAGACCTAATAGAAGAATTCCAAATCTAGCAGGAATATCTGCTACTACAACATCCATGACCAAGCTTCTCGCTGGAATTTGGGCTAGTGACACTGCCATATCCTTAATAACCCCCAAACACTTGACCTTGTTTGAATCAAAAGAATACAAATCCCTGTAAGGTTTGGTCACTTGTAGATTTAGTTTCTTCATCACTGACAGAGGCATAAGATTATGTGAAGCTCCCGAATCAAACATACAATTATGTAGGAGGAAATCATGAACCAATAGGGAAATATAAAAAGGAGGTATTGAAGAATCTAATTTCTCTATATGTGGACCAAAAACCACTACTAGTTTATCTTCCTGCAGATTTACAATGTCACTCCCGTTTTCTTTTAAATTAATAAACTCAAAAATATCCTTTTGATAAGTAGGTGTTTTTTCCAATTCTGTAAGGGGAACTTGTATTCTTACCTTTTCTAACTCCTTGGTAAGACTAAACAAATGACCCTGTTTAGCAGTCTTTTCATTCTCATCTTCACCTTTCTTCATGACTGGAATTATTTGAGGAATTGAAACAAGTTTCTCCAAAGGAATTTTTCCAGTTTGATCTTGAGAAGGCTCACCTCGAAGTATCTATGTCTTGCCATTTGCATTTTGCTGCTGCTTTCCTTCATTTCCTTTTTTTACAGGTTGAGATTCTTGTGGAGTCACCTTTGGTGAGGAAGTTGAAACTTGCTGCTCACTTTCATTTTCTTGATTTCTTGATCTCTTCCTAGATCTCAGGTTCATATTTCTTATGTAGTTCAACCTGCATAAAATCGGATAATTGTTTCCAGTATTCATCAATTTCATTTTCATCATAAATGGCATCTGCTTCATCATACACATACTCTTCTCCTTCAATGCCAAGTTCATCTTCGTCTACTGCATATAATGTAGAAATTTGATCTTCAAGTTGTTCTTCACCAGGACCTGCTTCTATATATAGTGGTGCTTGAATTTGATTTTGATCTTTCCTTTCCTTTTGCAAGATTTGCTAAGATTGTCTTCTGTATTGGGGATTAAAGTTCTTATTATACTGTGTTTGTCTCTAAGAGTTCTTATTTTCTAACTCTAACCTATTTAACTTATCTAACATAGTTTTAATTACATTACACATATTCTCCAATGATTGACTTTGAGAGGATTCTATCTTTGCCTTTCCCTTATCTTGGGTAGGCTATGTTTCTGGTGTTTTTCTTGCAGCCACTAGATTCGCTTCTATCTATAAAGCATATGTTTGGATATGATCAAGGGTTGGAGCTCTTCTTTCCCTTAATGTGAATTGAAAATTTGATTCAAAAGCCCCTGCAAGAGTTATTTTTGCACCAACAGGAGGAGGCTTAATCTCTGATGGGAGACTATTGTACAATTTGTTAAATCTTTTGACAAATTCGGCCACGGTTTCATCAGACTTATTCTTTATGGCATTAAACTTTGTTAATGAATATCCATGGTCTCTTTTTTCTCCCCATCTCTGAATAAACACACGTTCCATCTCTTCCCAAGAAGTAATGGTATTATTGGGAAGTATTTTGAGCCATTTCCTTGCTTCTCCATCTAGGGATTGAACAAAAAGTCTTAGAACAACATCTAAATGTTCAACATTTAGGCTTTATGCAAAATTACAAAATACTAATACATGTTTCTCTGCTATCTGTTCATCTTCTCCTTAGAAACGTGGAATAGTTTTAAGGTAATCATGTGGCATTTGATTGAAAGGTTTTGGTAGTTGAAGAGGTGCATACCTATTCACTAAGAATGCAAGTGCTGCCATGTTCACTGAACTTTGATTACCAACAGATGTGGAACTTGATTGAGAGGTAAATGGAATGTGCAAAGGAGGTAATGCGGTTATTGGTTGAGGTTGAATAATTACAACAAGTAAATGAAAAGTAATAGATTCAAAAGATTGGTCTTGACAGCTAGGTTCCTGAAATGAAGATGATGAAAAAGATGACCCTCTATCAAATGAATGTTCAGATAAGTTGTTGCTTGATGCAAATAATGTAGGAATTGGTCTAGTTGAGATCTTAGACTTCCTAACCCTCCTTCAAACCAGCCTTTCAGGATCTGAAAGAGCTTGAACCTTCTTTTGTGAAGTGTCTGATCTTGTATGGGGCCTTCTTGAAGCCAGAGTTATTTATTTGATTCAAAACAGCCAAATATTTCCTCCTCACAGAACAATTAGAGGAAAATATTGAAACCCAGGGAAAAGTATTATTGTCTTCTCTCCCCAGCAATGGTGCCAATTAATGTTGTTCCTTACGAAACCAATTTCCTGGTTGTGGGGAAATTGTGCTTAAGACAATAATAAATATTATTTACTGTCACTTACTATTTGTTGTGTTCTCAAATGAAGGACCTGGAAAACTTGGTCTTTAACTCTTAATACATGTATGACCAGAACATCTCAGAATGCCATTTGTTGCTAGATATAAATGATGAATGAAGAAAATTTGAAGAAGTTAAAGATAATATGCCGATCTTTCACAGAAACTATTATCTGTAACTTAGAGGAACCATGATAATGACAACTAAATCATAGACAATATGCTGGTCTTTCACAAAAACTATTATCTATAACTTATAAAGGAAATGAGGACTTCCAAGTATAGGAGCGCTCTTTTAAGGAATTTTAACTTTATCTACATAAGCAAATAAAGACTTGCAGATTCATTACTCTACTTGAAAAGAAGAAAACATAGCATGACACATGACAAAGAAGCTTACAAAATTATATGCAACAACTCATGGAAACTTCTGATTCTTTCATTAATCAATGATGATATCAGGAATACAGTGGCCTAGTCTCCGGGTTCTCCAAAATTCCCACCCTTTCTTAGTAAATTTTCCTCTTTTTATACATTGTGGAACAGTTGTTGATTTCTGAAATTGCCCAAACTATCTAACTTCTTTTCTAGCTATATGAAGTAAAAACTATTACAGAATTTTATAAAGGGTAAAAGACACCTCAAAGAACATGAAATAACAAGAACATAACTGGATTCAGAAGTGGATGATAACTCCTGGCTTGCTCTGTTGATCCGTTGCCGAACTCCTCTGTAAATGCCCTAATGATGCTTGATCCATTTTAGCCGTAATGAAACGCATTTATTTTGTATAATCCTAGGCTTACATGGGCATTCTGATTGGCCAAAATGCAAAGAAACATACTAGATTGTTTTCCTTTTCAACTTCAGCTCTAACCCTGATTTTCCACTTTACACAACAAAATTAGCATGAACCTCTGATTAATACAGAACTCAAAAGAGTTAATTCTACTTTATAAACCTGTTAAATCCGACCATTTAGTGCTCTGTTGACTTCCATCGCAAATCACAATCGGCCCGATAATTACTGTAAAACTTAACTTATGCACCCTTAGGTCGCATAACTATGGAAGTGTTGGACTTATACGTAAATCCTTTATACCTACGGTTTTCTATTGTAAACCTGTTATAATGAAAATATATTATAAAACATGCTTTTTCTGCTTTCCATATGGGCTCTGCACAATTTTTGAGGTATACTTTCCTGCGGATTCATCCCCACCGTAGATCTGCGCTTTTCAGTTCAGACGGTCTATAAAGGTTTCGTGTGGGACATAAGCCTGGAGAATAATGGCCCGAAATGAGTGGTTTGCTCTCTCCACCTGGCTGCTACGTGTTGAATGATAAAAGGAATTGGATGAGTTCCAAATAAAACCATTTACCATTTCTGCTCCGCCCGAAAACCTGCCTTATAAGTTGAAATCTACTTTTTTGTATGCCTTGTGGACCTTCCAGGCTTATAAATCATAATATGTATGCACTTCGGGTCTGGCATTTCTTTTATAACCCTTTACAATAGAAATATACATAAAACTATGTAAACAAAAAATATATATGAAAGGCTTTTAATATAGCGGACCTGCGAGAATTTACAATAAAACATATATATATTTTAGGTCCAGCCCATAATCGCAAATTGCAATCGGCATAGCCATATACATATGTATTAAGTGTAATGCGATATCACGAATCCACCGGGCCTTATAAAACATAACATATATATGTTCCAGGTCTGCCTATTGCAAATCACAATTAGCGCTTGTCAGTAGAACCAATCGTTCATAACCATTGTGGACCCACCGAGCTTTTAAAACACAACTTATAGTATTTCAGGTCCGACTTTAACCCTTTTAACACTTGTTTCTTTGCAACTCTGATATATTACTTTGTTTCTTTTGTGCTTTGATTCTGATATACAATTTGTTACATCTCCCTCTTGCCTTATCTTTTTTCAAAATACTTTTCAAGTGATTTTTTGAATGAAACAAAAAGATACATGTTACAACATATGAAACAAAAAGATACATGTTACAATAGTGGGAATGGTGGGAATATTCCAATCAGCTCCTAAGAAATCCCACATTTTGGTTGTGAAAAGAATTCTCAGATACTTGAAAGGAACCCCTAACTTTGGTCTTTGGTATCCCAAAAGCACAAATACTACAATGACAACCTATATTGATGTTGATTAGGTTGGAAGCATGGACAATCGTAAAAGAATCAATGGAAATACATTTTTATGGGAGGTTTCCTAGTAGCTTGGCTCAACAAAAAATAATCATCTATATGTCTCTCTATAGCTGATGCCGAATATATAGTCGCAACTAAATGTTGTACACAAATACTATGGATGAAGGAAGCTTTGAAGGATGTCAACATAGAAACTAAACAACCAATCACCATCTATTGTGACAACACAAGTGCTATCAGTCTCAATAAAAATCTAGTGATGCATTCAAAGACCAAACATATACCAATCAAGTATCATTTTCTCTATGAACAGGTGGCTGAACAAAACATCAAATTGGAATATATCAATACTAAGGAACAAATTGCATATATTTTCACCAAACCTCTTCCTCGAGAAGCATTTGAACTTATCTGTCAAAAGATGGGGGTTATTGCTTTAGCATCACACTAAACTGATTCTTAAGATGCTGCATGACAGGGGGAGAAGTTTGACAGGGGAGAAATTTGACAGGGGGGTCCTTGTGGACTTCTCTTCCATTGATGTCAAAGGGGGAGAGAAGAAGAATATTGCCACCAATGACAAAGGGGGAGCTTATTGATCTAGATTGTGATTGATGTCAATATGGCAATATTTTGGGATATCAAATGATGATGTGAAACCAAGGAGAAGCAGATCCATGAAGCAAAAGGAGCAAGAAGCCAAGGAGGAAAGCCATCAAGGAAGCCATTGAAGTCAAGAACAAGAGCAGTCAAAGAAGAGTTATCGGAGGTCATAGAAAGATAAGCCACAGGAGAAACAACGATATCAGAGGAGCAAATAAGAACATATCATCAGAAGAAGATATACCGGAAGAGCGGAAGATTGAAAATAAATCACAGAGAAGTCATAGGAGTGAGAACCCAAGAGTAAGAGGAAGAACTCGTTGGAAACCATTTAAAACACATATTCCCAAAAGGAAGAGCTGAGAGGAGTTAACAGTGTCATCAGAGGAACTTTATCGGTAGTTCTATTATATTAAATTATGTAGCGCTGCTCAAAACCCCCAATTGGGATATACAACAAAAACCTGATAGCTCCATTACAATACGACTTAATGAAACATCATGTCTGTTGTAACGCCATGTTAAAAATGCTGATTGTGGTATGCATTGCGAACCCGATCGCTCAAATACAACACACCTCAATACAATATCTCATCCGCTATGTCGCAAGTATTGAAGACTTGTTACACTGAAATCCCCAATTGTGATATAAGTTATGGATCTGATGGTCCCATTATAACACACCCTATTTTAATATCACATCTGATGTATCAAAACCTTCACATCGCAAGTCTTAAAGGAATGTCACACTAAAACTACGATTGTGAGAATAATGCGGACCCGCTACACCATTACAATACAACTCAATATAATATCACATCCATTGCATAATCAAAAACCTTTATGTTTGCATGATCATGCTCCATTAAAAATGTCTATTGCGATGTGTTATGTGGACCTGACAACTCCATTAGAATACACCTTTATGTAGTATCACGTCCGGGTATTGGAAGTTACACAAATCATAAAGGGTTGTCACCCCATACCGCCAATTGCGATAAACCCTCGAACCACCGATTGCGATATAAGTTGTGGATTCGACGAATCTATTGACAACTATTTAATGTTATATCATGTCCCCTTCATCGACAATATGAGTATCGGCTATGTTACATCAGTAATGTTAAAGGTTGTGATTACAGGACCTCCGAAAGTTGCGATTACGATTGGTAACGTGGATGTGGGACCTCATGTGGGTACGGTCTCTCCTATGAAATTTTCCGTAAATAAAACAAGTTTATGAGTAATTGGATGAATATCCATAAGTTGGCCTCTCCTTCAAAATGAGCGTGTCTTTTGGGTATTGGGGAAACCCATATAAATACAAGTTATAATACCTCACCTTAAGCATTGATCTCGGGCATCAGGGGGAGAGAAGAATTAAAAATTCACAACTCATGAACTTGAAGAGACAGAGGAAGCCGAAGTTCTAGAAGACGATGAAGGTGCAACAGAAGTCGAAGGCCGAGCGAAGAAGGAAGAAGAAGACAGAGCGGGAGAACAATATTTTGACTTGGTTCATCTTGGAAGGTTCAGACTCGAAGTGAAGCCATACTGTAGACAACAACTTGTTGCAAAGACTACAAGGACAAGATTTGGTAAAGAATTCCTTGGAAGCAGTATAATATAAACAAACATTTCTTGACAGAGTAAATCTATAGGGTCGGAGCCCTTAGGGTTGGTGCCTCAGAATTGGAAGGATTGGTGTCCTTGGAGTTGGTGCTCCTAAATTCAAGGTTGGTGCCTTGGTAACATAGGGTCAGAACCCTAGAAGTTGAAGCCTCATCAAAGTTGAAGTTCGTGCTTCGCAAAATTCATCAGATATTGTATTCAATCTTTTTCTATATTTAATAAAATCATTTCTTTGATTAAAATTGTACAGAATCTACACTAGTAATAATAACAATTGAAAAGGAATACTGATTCACTCCCCTCTCAGTATTTCCAACATTTCATTGAGGATCAACCAAGGATTGAACCCCCTCTAAGGAAATTGTTTTTTAGAAGATCATCAAGGCACGTCTTCTCATGCAAGTATCAAACCTTATTCCCTAGTTATTGTTATTCTTGGACTAATTTTGGTGATAAAGCTAGAGATTGTAGAGCATACTGCAAGTATGACTGGAAATGTTATCATCAAATACCTAGAAGGGAGATTGAAATCATACAAGACAAAGTCCCTAATGGCTATTATAATTTAGTTGCTCCATTATTCAAGTTCAATGTATAATGCTGTCAATGTCATAATTTTGGACATATGGTGTGAGACTGTAGAAGTGGCATGAAATGGGCTCCTAAGAAAATCAAAGAGAAAATTTTATCTAGGAAACCTAATTTTTTTTGGAAAAGAAAACAAGTTAAACCAAAAATTGAACTTTCCTTTAATGATCCAAACAATAGTTCAAGTTGCCAACTAATTATGTACATAAGGCAAAATCTAAGATTTATTGATCTCTACATTTTGAGATCATCCCTAAGAAGGTTGAAGGAGTTGTGTGTAGACAATATAATAACTCATGCCCTATTGTAGATGCCAATGCATATTCTCTTCTTTGCAAATTTTCATACTCGGTACATAGTGTTGCAAATAATACTGAGAGGGGGGGTGAATCAGTATTATCTGGTCAATTATTTTCTTTTTCAAACCCAAAACATATACGCTACTTCAGTTAGAGAAAACCGCGTATATATGCAACTACAGATAAGGAAACTCGTGTATACCATACAGACTTATAATTTAAAATATTCTACAGATGTTGAACATTAATCTGTGCATCAGGATCACATAAATAGTAACCAGGAACAGAAAATAGAGCAAAAGACAATCACACACAAGAACAAAAGATATAAGGTGGAAACCCAATGTGGGTGAAAACCACCTGCTGCAATATGTCTCTATCTTTTCAATTAGAAACTTCTTTTTACAATGATTCTGTATTGGTGCAGTCCTTTACCAGTACGCAGGCTGGTACCTATAGAGAGCTACAACCCTCTCTCGTTTTCCAGGTTCTCCTGGAAGGGAGCTACAACCCCCTTAGTTCTTGTACTAGTTGAGATACTAGTACACAGACTGCTACCTGCAGAAGACTACAACCTTCTCTTCCTTCCAGGGACCACGTTTCATAAATTTTCAGACTGGATCCACAAATAACATCAAGAGTTTCTGCATCAACCAATCATATCTTCACCAATCAAAACTGAATCAAAATAAACACTTCTCTGACCACTATACCCAGATCATAATAACAGTAATCACACCCCACTTTTGAACCCAGAACACTGTAGCAATAAACAAAAGCAGCTAGAACATAAATCAAGAGATGTACGCTACTTCACTATTCAGAAACATGCGTGCATACGCTTCTGTGTCAATACTAACCTGTGTATAGATCTATAAATTCATTCTTTCAAATATTCAGATATTAGTTAACCCAGATTACCAGATTTATAGATCAAGCGTGAACCACATATCACAGATGAAAATCATATAGAGATACCACTATTCCAGCCTTAAGATTTTGACCCATAAATAGAACTTATCCTTCTCCTTGCGCTCAGGTTCCTTCTTCATTCAGATACAGATCTGCACCATAACCCAATCACAGTATTCTAGATCTAGCACTTTATCAGATATTCAATAATTCAAAAGATGCCTTGCCAAATGATCTCCTTCCTCTTTTATAGCCTTAGGCCTTTCACAATACCATAGACCCAAAACCATAACAATTCAATACCATGGACCCAATACTTGGGATCAACACTTATGACGAGATACCATGGCCCAAAACCATAGGTTCAAATACCAAGGACTAAATACCATGGACCAAAACCATAGGATCGAAAACTGTCAGACTAATACCATGAATCAACCATAAGATTTCCCATGTGCATGCGCTTTTCTTTGCATGAAAGTGCGTGAACT
>APFE031089654.1:0-19106 GCA_000404065.3 Pinus taeda | reverse complement strand
TTTTCCAACTTCCCCTAGTTAAGTTTCCTAACTAATAATTTTCACGAAATCCATATTTCAAGGTATAGTTTTCTTTGGCCTTGCAACATTTGGACCTATTTTTCTTCTAACTCCCATAGTTGGTTAGTTTATCAGGGTTTTCCCTAAACACATCTTTATATTTGATAACAAAGGTTTTGTTTCTTTGTTGATTGGCTCGTGTTTTATGCTGGTTGTAAGAAATATTTGTTTTTATTACTTGATTCGATATGGCTATAAGGCCTACCCCTCCTTGGGACAAGACCATGTCTACTAAAATATTCCTTAGAGTTATATAGTATTCTTTGTAATCTAAACTTAAATAATTTCGTGTAATTTTTTTTTATTAAGGTTATTCGATACCCAAAATTATTGCCAAGAGGTTCTCATGTATTGTTAAAATTTCTGGTTCATTTATGGTGAAAGGAACTTCACTTCCATTCTATTGTTTATATGGAAAAAGTATATGTGTGTAAGATTTAGTACCTTTCATAATTCCTTTGTTAGATTCCCTTATCAAATGATTATTAATCATGTTGTTTTGACGAAGCATGTAGTTCCATAAAATAATTTTTATACTTTCTTTCTCTCCTTATAATCGTAGGTATGAACTTGCATTTGTTAATTTCTTGAAAAAAATCTCCATTTGTCACAATACAAGTCTCATACATGGGACTTCCTATGAGGATGTTGGAATGCCTAGGCCTCAAAGCCAAACCAGGTCTTAAGTGTTTATTTTCCAGTTCTTCTTTCATACACATGGGGTTGAATTTACTGATGATTATCTATTCTGATTCATTTGTTGATGAAACAAGTAACTTCTATCTTTTACAAGTATAATTAATTTTGTGTCAATGACCAAATCAATCACTTAGTTGTTTTCCTACATTGGTTTGTTCACCTTCAACCATTACCTACCACAACCATTTGTTGTTTAACGACTACATACTTAGCCACATTTTGGAACAGTTTATTTATGACAATTGCTCCCATTTTGATTTACGAATAAGCTCTTTTAGTTCTTTCCTTATACCTATCTTTATTTATTTACAAACATATTAAAATTTCCCCATTTTGCACTGAATGCAACTAAAATTTGACTATCACCATAATCACTTTATTTCTGAAAAGATCTTGTCAACATATAACCATTAAAATTTCATTATATACATAACAAATATATATTCCAAAATCAATATTGTACTTATCTAATTCCATTTAGACAACTAGGGAATTCAATTAGGAAGAAGACTGCTCATCCCAACTAACGAGGTTATAAATTACATCCAACACTCCTTCCAAGCCTTTTAAATTCCAAGACAATTAGTAATGAATGCTTTGTTCATGGGCCTCAAGACTACCTAGTTCAACCAAGAACCTAAATACTCTAGGGCTTCAACTAGCTCTCACTCCAGCTTAAGAAAACCCTTCCAACGGTGTCCCACTTCACCTCGATAGTTTCTTGCCCAACATTCTCAATTTTGCTTTTCTTCCTCCTTTTAGATGCCTCTAGTCTCTCTCTCTCTCTCCTTTTTTTCTTCATCTTCAGGCCCTACTGAGATGTTTTATCTCTAGGGAAGGATCAAGTAACTTACTCAATTGTCTGGAAACTAAAAATTTTCAATTAGTGTCTTTTCCCTTGAATTCCAAGATTTGTCATACTTTTCTTTTTATATTAAATTAAAATAAATTAAAATATTGAAGTTTCTCACTTAGGATTTCTATATAGCGCATTATTTACCACATCTTTACAATAAAATTAAATTAAATTTTTTAATTTTCACCGAGGTGTTACATATTCCTCCTTGAGCGAAACATTGTCCTTAGTGTTTCTTGGCCTTCAAAATGGGTTGAAATATGCCTCATGTATAATTTTTTTTATTTCATTGCTTAGTAGCCCCTTGCCACTGAAGTAACCTGGTTAAATGCTTATTTATGTTGTATACTTTCTCTCTAATCGAGGAAGCACAAAGACTTGACCAGGATTACTTTGTCTTGTTGACCTACATTCACAATAATTAAGGGTATTGGTTTCTATCAAATCTCATTCAAGAAGGTGTATATATATATATATAATATATATATAGATATATAGATATATATTAACCTTCATTACAAAACTTATCAACAATTAGTTACATACCCATAAAGGGTTATCAACATGTATCACAACCCAACAAGGGCTAGTAACTTTCACTTCAATAAAATTTACTAGCATTATCATAAGTTTATCATTGTAATTTTTTTATCAAATGGCCTTACCAATTAACAGGGACCCCACCATATGGTTCCAATATATATTTTAGACTTTGAAGACACTAGTTCCTTCTACACTATTTCCTTTAGAAATATTATTATCTTCATAAACCATTCATAATTCTTTTCCCTTATAAGAGATTGTCACTAGTGTATTTGTACTAAGATCACCATTATAATTTTATCTTAATTCAAATGTTACATATTCATTGGTTATGTATGAGTAGAGTTTAAAGTGACTTCTTGTTATTTCCATATTCAAGATGGTCATATTACTATCTACTTTGTCAAAGTAAGCTTAGGTATGCATGTCTTGGTTTCTTTGCTATTTTCCTTTTTTTAGGGTCCTATAATTTATAATATCTCAAGGTGATTGAGTATTTCATCTCAGGAATCTTATATTGTAAATAATTGTCAATCTGCAAATGATTTCCAAATAAAAGAAAATGAAAAGAGGGTATAAATAAAAAAGAAAAAAAGAAAAACAAAATATTGACAAAGAATAAAATATATAACCCCATTAAAAGAAAAACAAAAAGAAATAATACTAAACGTGTTGCAAGTTTAAATGCCACTAATGATAGATTATTTTCTTCATCATTGATAAATAATGGTTGTGTGCATCTTGTTTAAAATGCCACAATGACTAATCATTTGTTTAATCATACAATATAATCATGTATAAAATTATTTAAATTAGACTAGAGAATAAAGATTTTCCAAACTGTTTAATCCTGGTAAATGAGTTGTTAGGTAGAAAATGACATTGATTCAATTGTTTAATCTAAATCAATAGGAGAAATAAGTGATAGGATTTAGATAGTTTTTTATTTTTCATAAAAGAAAATAATGTGGGTTTTCTAGTCTAAGTGCACTCCCTTAGAAGAATAAAAATGTTAGTTTAGTTAAAGGGTAGGTAGAAATAATTTCGTTTTATAAATATATGCCTATGTGCCTTTTATCCTAGGTTTAGTAACATTGTAAAAAGGGCATGATGGGATAAAGTGTTTTTACATGTTTTTTATTTCTAACCTTTATCGTAAGTCCAAAAACAAGAAATAAAGGTGCATATGGACAAAATTCTTTTGTCGTATATAGTTAATGGACATTGGTGTCAAAGCATCGGGATCATCTGTCCCTCATGATTGATGGCCCTCATTTTCTTTCACCCCCCCCCCATTCTGCCTTTACCATCAGGGGCCAGGTACGAAAAGGCAGTTTTCTCCCATTGGGCCCATCTTAACATGGTGCCTTCTCATAATTTGGCACCCGACCCCTGGTCAATACTGCTTACAACCCTCTACCCCCTCTGAAACTTCCTTCCCATCATCCACTTATCATGGTCCTACTTCGTCACCTCCCCCACTCATCTCCCACCACATCGCATAGTCGTTTCCCAATTAATTACTCTCTCGTTAAAAATAATTGTTCAAAATTCAATTCACCTTCCCTGTTAACTATTCAAACTTAATGGTCCTATGCCACCTCCAACATAACTTCCCATCGTTGTTTAAAAGCTTTCGAACAATCATATTTCTCCCTTTCACTGCTCATTCTCTGTAATTCACAGTTTCTATAAGAAATCATTTTCAAGGAAGTGTTGCATCCACACTATATCATAATTGACAGCCCTCTGTATCCTTCCTTGACAACTCATTGCTTCAAACTATTCCGAGTAAGCTATCCTGTCACTTACTATTACTCTTCACTGATCTAATCATTCCTACAAAGAGAAAAACCTAGGATAAACCTTTGAATCCATTGATCCCTCCCTCCATAGATCTAGATCACGTTCATTTCACCAACAAGGATTATTGGATTAGTGAAACCTAGTGTGATTGTGAGTTTTTAGAGCTATACTTTTGGCTGGAATACAAGCATGCAGAAAGAACTGATGAAATTGGACTTTGGGAGTCCAATATTCCTCATTATATCTTCCCTCTGACCTTCCAAGCCCTTGAATTCACCAGAAAATGTCAAGTATGTTATGTCCCTGGCCAAAGAGCTATTATGGCCCCATCTGGAAACATCCTGTTTACAATTATTGCCCAATCCATAACCTAGATGATGTTGGCTCCCCGTATGGAAAATAATGCCCCTTTCTCCTTAGAAGTCCTCACTCAGCTTTATCAGAAGCTTGATTTCACTACAAGAACCAAACATTTTGTGATCTTCTTGCCTAAAAATGCCAAGTTACCCAAGAAGAACCATCCATACCCTTCCTCTATCTTCCTTGATAAAGCTAAACAAATTATATCCATAATTTCATAAATGTTGGGTTATTATTTTGATCAGTGGGTAGATGAGCCCATTCTAGGTTTCCTTTCCATATTTTCCACAGACAATAAACCATCGATTTTATTCAATTTCAGTCAATTCTTGGTTGATAAAATTCATGAATAGTTTCTGAAATTTCCAACATAGCAAGTTTTAATTACACTTCCATTTTAATCTACATGTTCCTTTATTATCAAGCAGACATGTTTGGTTTTTCTATGCAGAAGTCAAATGATGAAGGAAACCAACAACCTGTGATTTTTTTGACTTCATTGATCATGAATGAGCAACAAGAATTCTAATACAAAAAATTTATCGAAGAGTTTGTTCACCCAACATTGAACATCCTAAACAACTCAATACAACCCAAAATCAGTGAAGATATCAAAATAATTTTACATCTAACAGATCAGTCCAAGACTAGAGCTTGGTATTTATACCAAAACTACACAAAAATCAGAGTTTGTGGATGTTAATTGGCACCATACAAACTCCCTAAATACCTCGCCATGAGGATGTTTTCCCTAGAATAAATCAAACAAATGTTAAATTCTAATGACATTCATTTTGTGGTGGAAAAGAAGAAGTCACAGTTTCGCATAAAGACATAGATGGGCCCATTCATATGCAATACCAGGACAACAGGAGAAGAAGCAAGAAAACTTCTTAAAGAGTTGAAATTCAGCCTGAGTTTTACGTGGTCTTAGGACCCTTTGGGTAGAATTTCCATGTTAAGAGTAGAAAACAAAACTACTCCCTATATCCATACCTCAAGGCCTGAGATAGAAAAGTATGAAAATCAGTTGGAATGGACAGAGAATACTTTGCAGGAAGTTGAAGAACAACTATTTTCTACTTCAAGTTTATAGACTCCCACTCCTCAAGAGAAAATGAGTAAAAGATAAAGAGAGGAGGGATCATCATCAACAACTAGTATGCCAAATAATTGAGGATCAGTTACATGAAAAGGGAAAAAGTAACTCCTAGGAAAGATTTTGAAAATGATACAAAAGATCATGATGCCATTATAATTACACATTCACCACCTACAAGTAGCAAATTTGTTACATCTCCTATTGGAACTTCAACATCATAGTGTATGAAGGAAACAGGGTTGGATTCACAGAATGTCTAAGGAGAGAAGGAGAAGACTATTTTTGATAGGTAAAGAGAGATTAAACTTAAGAATTAGATTCTTAAGAACAATAACTACAATTAGTTTTGGAAGTAGACCTCTAGGTCACTGAGCATATTGTTATCAGTTTTTGACATAGAGCATGGAAATATGTAGATGGCCTTTCTTGAGGCCCAAATTCCATCTCGTTGATCAAATGGAGCAGCATAAGCACAGTGGTGAGATGATTTCTTCTACATTAACTAATACTGCTACGTCAATGTCTAAGTTGCAGGTTTCATTTGCCAACATTTAGTCTCAGTTGAAAATGGAAAGTGTATCCTCCTTAACAAAGGATAATAGGATCAAATCTTTGGAAGATTTGGTAATCAAGATAGGAAATGATCCTAAAGATATAAATGTTGCGTAAGAGATCATAAAGAATAAAAATATGGATATTGCAACATTGAGAAACATATAAAATCACCAGCCACAGAGGATGCCCTAACCAAAGACATTGAAGAGGATGAAACACAGAAATTTGACATGATGAAGTTGATTATAGAGTAGAATAAATATCTTAGGTAGATGGAGGCAGAAATGGAAAAGATGATAAAAGAGGATAAAAGATAAAGAACAAAGTGATAAGATGGCCATAGTCCCCCTGGATGCCATACCCATCACTCAGCTCCCAGAAACAGGAACATCCATTGCAACTACTTCTTCCACTCATACTGCAAGTGTTGAACAAGTAACAAAGACACTGGAGAACATGTCAATCTAGTCATAAGAGAACAAGGCATTGCATGGGAACCTCAAAGCTCTAGAATAAAAGAAAGCCAGAGCTAAAGCTTCTCGTCTTACTGAAGTGCAGAAACTAGAGAGACTGTTAGAGAGATTGCATAAGGTAGAAATGGATACATCAATTGGTCAGACCTTGGCCCAAGCCAAGGAAACAATTTAGATAGGTATTCTGGACTCTATGAATGAGATTTGGCCATCTTTCCAAATCATTTTTGAACAGAAAGAGTTGATAGAAAAGGCCACAGAAAGCACTATTCATGTAAGGGAGGAGTTCGGAGATATTCCAAAAGAAGCCCCCAACATGATCAAATACTTGAATTCAAAGAACAAATATGAACTTGAAGAATTAGAAATTAGTGAGACGACTGCCACTATTTTGGAAGTCAAGAAATTTTTTACTAAAAGGAACATCATTGATCAATTGGAGGAACGATGTGAAACATTAGAGTTAGGAGTGAATAGGTTTTGCAATAGAATTGAAACATTAATACAGAAAGGATTACCTTGTGTATATGTGATAAATGATAAATTGATCACTTAGGAAGATTATTTTATGAAGATGAAGGAAATGGCCAGAAGCAATGTCAAGTTCAGTGGCATAAAACATAGTATGATAGTCAGAGCATTTATATAAACCGTGGAAAATGAATTCTACATCCAGAATGAGCTAAAACATGTTTTTACAGTGAAGCCAACTTTTGCAAAATATATTGAGGTTGATGAGATTTACCAGAGGGAAACTAAATTAACCATACTAGATGAAAAAATGTGGGAAAAACTTTGTGATTTACTAGATTAAAGGGTAATTCGGATGCAGTAAAAACAAAAGCTAGCACAACAACCAGCACAACATCCAGCACATCAGTGCAACATAGTTTTGAGGTTGATTAATCAATCGAATCCACCAAAACAGAGCCACCTTCCCCATTGCAGTTGTCTACATTTCCTATTTTTCTGCAAAAGGTAAATTGTATTGTTTAGAATAAGGCTAATAATACATTGTCGGTTGAGACGATGATTTTGTTATGATTTTGTAATTATTTTCATAAATAATTCATTGTTTGAAGTATTACGGGTTGATTTCTGAATATAATTTCCTCTATAAATTGTAATTTTTGAAGTTTCTAGAAGCATCAATAATACAAGGAAATTTTCATAGTATTCATGTGGTGTACAAAATGGTGATTTGTTTCTTCAGTTTATGAGTTTAAACATTGTTTTCCTTTCTTTGTTATTTCTGAAAATCTTAATTACTGAATAGAAACTGTGATGAATAAGACATGTTACATATATCACCCTATTCTGGTTGTTATTAATTTTCATGTTTTTAATTGAAGTCAAATGAAGGAATTCTTAATTGCTCCTTAATTTCTTCTGAATCTTACATTTCTTCTCTCTCATAATCCATTTAAATTTATGAAAAGATCCAATTAGTGCAACCTATATTTCCCTGTGAAACTTCTCTAAAATTTCATGCCAAATCCAAGTAAATATTCAGACTCCATAGCCCAATGGAATTATAGCAATTAAATTAACCAAACCATTCAATCAAAACAACCATCACAGTCATAACTAGCCTAAAATTCACATAAAACAAACCTAAATTTTACAAAGAGATCCCTCTCTGAAGCTGGCAAGGCTAGATCCCAAGTTCCAAAGTGGTTTTGATGTTGTCCTATGTGTTTACTCCCTCAACCTTAGAAAGATAGAACGACAATATGGTGGCGACCATACTGGGGATTGTAGGAATTTATAGGGTAAGTTCCTTAGGAAAAACACCAAAGGACACTGCTCACAGAAAAATCACAAATCGATACACCAGTATTATTAACGTGATTAAAACCTTAAAAGAGGAAAACAATCCATGACTTGAGCTAATGCAACCACTTCAAGAAATTTATTAATAAAAGAATGAAAATTTACATAAGATTCTCTCATCAATGATTACCCTACAAATGACCCTTCATGCTCTTTAAATAGAGATCATGGACCAACTGGGTGTTAACCCATGGATCAAGTGTCGGTAATACCGAGGAGAGAATGAACTGTCAGATCACTTAATGTCTAGAACATATCATGATCGTCATATTTTAAGTTACAAAAGTAGATAGTAAAGAAACACACTTTACCTAACTCTACACTAGACCAAGTTACACTTAACTATTTCCTATGTGTCGAAATATCCTAACATCTCCCCTTAACAATGACTTGGGATAGGATTGAAGGATGTACAAATATGACACTAGGAGAAGGAAGGAGGCATTAGAGCCTATCCCCCCTTAGTGACAACTTCTTGAACTCCAACCATAAATCGAAGTTTAGTAAACTTCACCTATGTGAGAGACTTTGTAATGATGTTCTCAATTTGATCATCTATTGAGCAATATTGCACTTTAAGAACATGGTCATGAATGAACTTTCTAATGAAGTGTATGTGCAGTTCAATGTGTTTTTTGCGTTGATGTTGGGCTGGATATTTGCATAGTTGAATGGAACTTTTATTATCACACCAAAGTGTAGTCGAATGCTGATGCTGAAAGGCAAACTCTGACAGGATCTGATGAAGCCACAATGCTTCCTTATTAGCTTGTATGGCACCATGATAATTTGTTTATGCTGAAGAAAGAGAAATGATATTTTGTTTCTTGCAAGCCCGTGTAATAGGTCCTAAACCAAGAGTGAACACATAACCTGCAATAGACTTCCAATCATTAGGGTCACCAGCCCAATTGGAATCAGTGAAACCAACCAATAGAGGAGATGCTTTTGCACTGCAATGAATGCCAAACTGAACTGTACCTTGAACATAACAAAGTATTCTTTTAGCTTCTTTCGAATGAATTTCATGTGGTTTTTGCATAAACCGAGCAATAAGGAAAACAACAAAGGAAAGGTTAGGATGAGTATGGGTCAGATACAAAAGTTTTCCTACCAGTTAATGGTATAAGGTAGCATTAACTTCAGGGGAAGTACAAGTGATTGAAAGTTTAGCTCTAGAATGAAAGGGAGAAGGGGATGGCTTACAGTCTTCCAGGTGAAAATGGAGTAGAAGATCACAGGCATACCTGACTGGGAAAGGGAAATACCTTCCTTGGATTGCAAGACTTGAAGACCAAGAAAATAATGCAAGTGTCCTAATTCTATCATTTCAAACTTCTTTTTAAGGCTATATTTCACATGGTTTATAAAGTTGGGCTCTAATAGTGGATAAGATCATCACATAAAGAACAAGAATGATAAGGACTTCCCACTTTCTTGTTTGATAGTATTATCAAATGACACTAGGAAAAAGCCAGTTCTAAAGGGAAGTCTATCCATTTTGGCTGCCCAGCCTAGGGTTCTTTGGGACCATAAAGGTATTCTTAAGCGGCATACAAGGTTGGAGTCTATTTGTATAAATAGTTAGTTGTCCATATAGATTTCTTCATGCAAGTCCCCATGCAAGAAGGCAGATTTAACATCCATTTGATGGACTTCCCATTTGAAAGAGGCAGCAAGGGAAAGAACAAGGTAGATAGAGTTCATTTTGGCAATAGTGGATAAATTTTCAGTATATTCAATGCCTTTAACTTGTGAAAAACCCTTAGCAACAAGATGAGCTTTATGTTTATAAACTTCTCCATCTGGTCCATACTTGGTTCTATAAACCCATTTGCATCTAACAAATTTTCGTCCCTTTTGAAGAGGAACAAGATCCCATGTATCATTTTCCAATAACCAATGATATTCTTAATTCAAAGCTACAGCCTAATATGGATGGCCTGAAGCTTCTGCAAAGGTGTCAAGATCATAATTCGCTAAATCTTGAGCCAATAAAGAAGAGGCTCTATCTAACTGAGAATGTGTACATCTTGATTTGTAGGATCACATGCAAGAGAACCTATTGCATCTCAAGTAGCATGGACCCATTTTGGAAACTAAGGAGCTGAAGGAGGATCCTGAGAAGGTGGGGAAGGATTGTCATCCTCACTGTCATCATTTGAAGAAGAAATATTTTCAGAAGTAGAAGGGATACAGAGAGGTGGCACATCTGCCGAGCTAGGCTCGTAGGCTGATATATTTTCAGCAAACTTTACATCTTTTCTAATGATAACATTTTTGGACTTAAGTGGAATAAGTCTATATCCTTTGACATCTTCAAAATATCCAACAGAAATACATTTTTTACTCTTAAGTTCTAAATCTTTATGTTTCTCATATGGAATATGGGCCCATTCTTCACTTCCAAAAACACGAAAGTGATTTACATCTGGTTTAATTCAGCTCCATGCTTCTTCTAGAGTGATATTTTTTAAACCTTAGTAGGAGTGCGATTTACTATGTAATTTGCACAGTTCATTTCTTCTGCCCAAAAATTAAAACTAAGTGTTTTGTATTGAAGAATACAATTAGCCATTTCTTTTAAGGTGTGATTCTTCCTTTCAGCTACACCATTTTGTTGTGGAGTATATGGAACAGTATGTTGCATTTGAATTCCATTCTCAATTTAAAAGTTGATGAATTTGTTGTTAACATATTCTTCGCCATTATCAGATCTTAGCTCAAGAATTTCAGGTCCAGATTATTTTTCAACAAAGGCCTTAATGGCCAAGAACATGTTAAATACTCCACTCTTGATTTTTAATAAGTATACCCAAGTGCATCTGGAGAAATCATCAATGAAAGTTAATAAATACTTATTGCCACAGAAGGAAACAACTGGAAGTGGACCACATAAATCACTATGCACAAGCTATAAAGGGGTTGAGGCGTGCCAAAAGGCACGTTTTTCAAAACTATCCCAATGATGTTTTTCTACTACACATCTGAAACAAACACCATCTCTGCAAGGTACCATTGGAAGACCTATCACCATATTTTCTTTACATAGATTCTGAAGGGAGTGATAGTTTAATTGACCAAATCGCTCATGCCAAAGTTTGCTCACTTTATCATTATGAGCAACAAATATCGAGGGACGATTTGATGACCCAAATTTGTTACACTTATACAACCTTTTAGAATCATCAGTAATGTCAGTAGCTAAAATCTATCTAGGATCTCTTATGTCTTTAATTACAACATCATGAGGTGAAAATTCAATGATTTTACCTTCACCTAAATGAGTTATTTGATATATAGATAGAAGGTTGCAGGATAATGTTGGAATACATAATACATCATTAAATTTACCATTGCCTAGATGAACACTTCCAGTCCCTACAACACTAAGAGATCTATCATCACCAACATATATATTTTTTGTATTACAATCATTTAAATAAGAAACCATGTCTTTGTTTTTGGCCATGTGATAAGAAGCTCCAGAATCAATGAGCAACTCATGAGAATTAGAAGAAGAAGATACTTTTACTGCATAACTAGACGGAGATGCTTGACAACAACATGTAGAAAGTTCTATTCCTGAAGATGAAGTTGAATTTGAAGAGTGATCCAAATGGATGTTATGCTTCTTCATTGCTGCTTCCAAGGCTTCCATCTTCTTAAAGAATTTGGATTCTAAGTGGCCATATGGATTACAAAAGTGGAAATGTCTATCAGTCTTCTTCCCTTTGTTTTTATTTTCCTTATCATTTTGTTGAAATGACATTTTGTTTTGAGACTGAAATTGCTTAGGACCCTTCTTTCGTTTAGGACCATTCTTTTTAGGATATTTCTTCTTAGGATTCTTTTAATTTGGTTGTTTTTGGGTAGCTAAGGCTTTCTTAGAAGAGTTTCCAAGATTAAAGATACTAAGATATAAGAGATTTTCTTGTTCTCTTATTATAGAATCATAAAAGGGATCAAAAGAGGGGGACTTGTAGCCTTGTCCTTGAGAAATAAAGGCTTCTCTAGTAGAATGGAAGGTGCAAACAAACATAGAGTAGGCTGGTCCGAACTTAGTAAGAATGGAATAGATAAGGCTACCATCTTCTTTCTTAACCTTAACACCTTCCAAGGGAAGTCCAAGGGTCTTGAACTTGGACAAAAAATCTTCAATGGAAGAAAAATTATTGGGGTCCAATGTAAGCAACTCATTTTCAATTTTATGGGCTCTAATTTCATTTTTAATTCCAAAAACTTTAGTGATTTGTTTCGTTGCTTCATTAGGAGTATCAAGTTTTGTAATATGGAATCTAAGGTTTGGAGAAATAGACATTCCTAGCAACCCACGTGCTTGATCTTGTCTATTTCCCCATTTAGTTGCCTTATCTTCATCTTGAGGTTTGGTTTCTTGGCCTAAGGCTATTCTCTAAAGACATTTACTTCTAAGTAAATCACAATGTAGGACCACCATTGGAAGTAGTTGGTGCTGTCAAGAATAACTTGGCATAGATTTTCCATTTTAACAGAAAATGAAGCTGTAGATGTTGAAACTAAGTGTTCTAATGGAAATATCTCTAAAAACTAGGTTGATTAAAAAAAGGCAGCTCTAAAAACGGCTTCCGGATGAAGAAGTTATGGATTTTTGAAGAAAAGTTGTTGAAGATGTCGACGAAGTGCGTGAATGTGCAAAAATGAATGATAATGTTATATTTAAAAAAAATCTCTCCCCCCGCTTCCAAACTTAATTTAATTAGCTCACTTTAAAAAAAAAATATTATGTGACTCACTTTTATAAATAAGCGAAAGTCACTTTTACAATGGTACTTTATGAGTTACCCACTAAATTGTAACTTAAATAAAAGATAAGTGAATTATAAGTGACTCTCTTTTCATAATTGGTGAGAACACTTTTACATAAAGTAACTTTAAAACATAAGCTACATGTGCTTTTTGAAAAAGTTAACTCAACAAAAATAAAGACTTGAGCTCAAGACCCCTATTCTCATAAAGTAACTTTGGATGAAGTGAGCTAGTTAAAAAGATTAGTAATTTTTGGAAAAGAGGAAGTGGATTTTTTTATTTTTTATTTTTTATTTTTTTAGTCACTAAAACTTTGGGGTGCATGCTTACTTGAAAAAGCACTTTTTTTTCTTACAAAACAAAAACCACAAAACCCAAAACAAATGTGAAAAAAAAAAACAAACCTTACAAATGGAAGTTAGCTTTAGGTGGAAACTAAATATTTTCCTCAATGTTTCTAATTTTCCGAGATCACACTAAGGTGCGACGTAAAAGAGCATACACATGAGAAAAATCCTTCCTTTCTGTTTCTGATTTTCCCAGATTCCACAAAGTCGCGAGGCAAAGAGCATACGCAGAAATGAAAGATATAGATCTGGTAATAAAAAAAAAAAGGAGCTAAATAAACCGAAATAAACAGAGATATGAATAGCTAGAACTGCAAATAAAGAATGTATACCTCCAGATCTTAAACATGACGTATCTAGGGCTATCGGAAACCTTTTCACATGAAACAAAAGGGTTTCCTCACTAGAACAGATGCTCCTTACACAATAGACTAGTCCTCTCGACTAGAAAGCAGTCAGAAATAGTAGATCTAGGAAACGACAGCTGGATGTAGTTGTATCGGCTTCAGATTTGGATCACCAATGGATGCAGCACTGAAATAGCTATAATACCATGTAGGAATTTACAGGGTAATTTCCTCAGATAGAACACCAAATGACACCACTCACAGACATATCACAGATAAATACACCAGCATTCTTGACATGGTTAAAACCCTCAAAAAGGGAAATAGTCCATGGCTTGAGCCAACGCATCCACTTCAGGCAATTTATTAATAAAAGAATGAAAATATACATAAGCTTCTCTCATCAATGGTTACCCTACAAATGACTCTCCGTGCTCTTTAAATAGAGATCATGGACCAATCAGGTCTTAAGCCACAAATCAAGTGTCGGTAATACCGAGGAGAGAATTAACCATCAGATCACTTCATGTCTAGAACATATCATGACCATCGGATTCTAAGTTACAAATTTACATAGTAAAGAAACACACCTTACCTAACTTTAGAGTAGACCAAGTTATACTTAACTATTTCCTATGTGTTAGAATATCCTAAAAGGGATGAATACTTTTTAGATAGAAAATAATTATTCCCTCGTAGTTAATCAATATTTCAATAAAAAAAAATGTTATATCACCATGAAATACTTGATTTGAGGTTGTAATCTTGTATATATTGAGTGTATTTTTTATTTTAATGTTATTGCATGTGTGATGAATTTTAATAGATCTAGCTCCTAAAAGAATTTTCACTAGAGCTCACCCTGATCCTAACCCTGCTAAATATGTAGATAATCCAAATAAATTGATGAGAAAGAAAATTCTTACAAAAAGTGAGGGTAGTAATAGTCCTTTGTCTAGGTTTAATTCTGTTCCTCAGAACAATCCTTTGTCTAGGTCTAATTTTCTTCCTAAGAAGTTTGAAACTATTCAAGGCATAAAGTTTAATTTTTCTTTCCAGCATATTTTGTTTAGGACAAAGTCTGAAAGCTTTGTTAATCAGACTGTCATTGATCAAACTTTACTGAAACCATATATACCCCAATCTTAACCTCCCGAATTATATCGTGATCTAGAATACCTACAACAATTTGATAAATTTCAGGGTCTAGTCTTAGTTTTGGACCAAGCCATTGAAGAAGCTTATATTCAACAATTGGTTGAATTTTCAGCTTTATCATTTGCAGTAGCTTCTTTTTCCACCCAATCTTCCCAATCTGTTAATCTACAACCCCCTAGTCCTACTCATTCTATAGTATCTAGTTTTTCACCTGTAATATCTCAAACTATTATTCCTACTATCCATGTAGTTATCACAACTACACCTATCACAGGTCCATCTTCCATTCAATCTCTCATACCAGCTATGGTAGGTTGGTATGCACTTTTGGTGTTGCCAAGGCATCTGAATGCTATGCCTGGAGATTATCAATCTAAAATTTTGACCTTTGATAACTATGGTTCTCATACTTCTCATCAACATGTGGATAGAACGAATGATGTTTTTGAGCTTCAGGAAGTAGATGAGGCTGATGTAAAAATGAGATTTTTTGCTCAAAGTTTAGGAGGTGTTGTCAAAAAATGGTTCAGGAGTTTACCTATAGGAAGCATAGCCAACCTTGATGCATTCCATCAAACTATCTTAGCTAGATGGGAAATCAAGAAAAATCCACTTCAACTCCTGAATGAATACAAAAGACTGAAAGTAAAGACAAATGAAACTGTGGAGGAATACTATGAACAGTTTAATATTGTTTACAATGCAATTCCAATGGACATCATACCCTCCCCTGGCCTAGCTTTAAATGATTTTCATGATGGTTTTGATGTAGACATTGAATATCAACTTAGAGAGAGGGACCTGGAAACCTTGGAAGAAATACAAACCAATGCTGTAAAAGTTGAAGCTAACATCTTAGCCAAGAAGGCCAAACTAAAATATGAACACAAGGTTAGCATTGAAGAAGAGTCTTCCACTTCTGCCTCTGATCATAAAATTGATAACCTAGTGAGGGTAGTGGAAAATATTATGCAAATAGTAAACGTAAATGATCAAGCTCAAATGAGAGAAAACCAAAATGCTCCTCAAAATAGAAACAAAAATTCAGAAGGAATGTTCCCTAAATCAAATAATGAGAACAAAAGGGGCTAGACCAGTAGGTTTGGCCTCCTTTTTAGGAAAAATATATTGATGATGAGGGTGATATTATTGAAGATTTAGATGACATTCAAATAAATCTGATGGGAATAAATGATGATGAAATTGTTTTTGTCACTCAAGAGGAGCAAGAAATTTTCCTCCTAACTCAAACTTACCTTGAATTTGAGGAATCAGATGAATATCAACAAGGTTTTTAAAATGCCATCATGGAAGTCCATAGTAATTATAACCTTAGGAGAAAAAAAAATGTAGACACTCTCAACATCAGAAACTCTAAGAATCCTGCTAAAAAATCCTCTAAAACAGATCCTAGGAAATCCACAGATAGTTTTCCTAAGAAGAATATTGATAATTATGACGAAAAGATAATAGAAACTCATGTCAAAAAGATAGTTGAAAGTGTTTCTAAAACTACTCAAACTGATATTCCAACCATAAGTCAGCGAAAAGAGACTCTATCAAAAGAAATTATAGATCAATTTGATATTCCTAACCTGATTAAGATTCAAACATCATTTAACATTGAGAATAATTAGAAACCCTGAAAATTCCTATTCCACTAACAGATTTAATGAACAACAATATGTATAGACCTCAAGTGATGAAGGATCTAAACATAGGGGAAAACACAAACTTTGTAAATCTGAATGATGACCATCCTGAACTCTTATTTGGGCTGCAAGTTGAGGGAAAACCACAAGAAGGAGGAGTTCCTCCATTCTATGCTAGCCTAAATATTCATGATAAGATTTTCCATAATGATATGTTAGATTCAAGTGCTTCCCACAATTTAATGCCTAAAGTTGTAATGGAGAAGCTAGGACTTGACATTACCATACCTTATAAATAATTATATTCCTTTGATTCCAACAAACTAAGATGTCTAGGTCTCATCAAAGACATGTGTTACTTTAGCTCAAATCTCAGCGAAAAGTCTAGTAATGGACATAGTGGTTGCAGATATTCCCCCTAAGTATGGCATGTTATTATCACGCTCATGGGGACTGAAATTACAATGTACCCTACAGATGGTTATGATATTTTCCACCATACGAGTTTTTGGTAAGAAAAGAAGATTATATAGGGAAACTTTGATGAAATTCATGGTGAGTAGTTAAGATAAGCCTCACAACTATCCTCTTTACTCTGTCCACTCAAATTTAGAATCTTTAATTCTTTATAAAGATGGATACATCAACACTTAGGTGATCAAAGCAGAAACCAATATTTCTAAAAGAGATCCAAACCAAACAAAAATAATAGAACCAAACACTTTTCTTGAACCTCTGTGGAGCACGAGCATTGATGGCTCTTATAGCAAAGATGGTTCTGGAGTAGGAGTGTGGGTGGTAAACACATGAAACAATCATGATGAAGGTCATTCAAACAAGCTCAATTTTCAATGTACCAATAACATAGTCGAGTATGAAGCCCTTATATTAGGATTGTAATTGTTAAAAAAATTGGGTGCCAAGAGCATCTCCATTCAAGGGGATGCTGAGTTAATTACAGAAAAAATTTAGGAGTATTCAGCTAAACACCTTAAGATGAGAGCATATAGAAATGATGTGCTCAATTTTCTAAAGAGTTTTTTTGAACATGACCTTTTTCCAATTCTTAGAAAATTGCAAACAGTTTTGATTTTTCAGCCATCTCCTGTAAAATGCCTTACCCTAATCGACAATATACATTGGAAGTAAAACATCAGCCAACTAGATAACATGAAGTATTGGCAAGTGTTTGGCAATGATAAACAATTTGAAAACTTTATGCAATCGAAGGACGAATTTGAAGATAATAGTATAGACTTGGTATCTGAATTAGAAAATCAAATAGTTGTACATTCTAATCTAGAAAGGAAGTTAGAAAAATCAAATGTAAAAATACACATAAATAAATTTGTAAATAAATAAGAATTTCTTGAGATAGATCCAGAAAAAGAAGAGTTTGAAACACTTTAGTTAAAGGATAACATTTTACCTAGAGGTATAGTTCCACTGGAACAATGACTTGATTTCAATAATGTGGCTAAGAATCCTAAGATTGAGCCCATAAGAGCAACAGTAGAATATTGCAACATAGGCAGTGAAAAATATCCTAAAATCATAAAACTGTCCAAATCACTCCCAACTGCCAAAAAACAAAAACGCATTGCTTTATTCAAGGAATTCAATGATGTTTTTATCTGGAGCTATAAAGATCTAAAAAATTATGATACAGAGATTATACAACATAAAATTCCAATTAAAGAGGATCAAACACCATTAAAAAAAAACTTCGAAGAATAAATCCAGTGTTGCTACCTTTAGTCAAGAAAGAAATTAAAAGAAAGTATGACTCTAAAATCATAGTCCCTCTTAGGTACTTTAAATGGGTTTCCAACATAGTGCCAACAAGGAAGAAAACTAGTGAAATCAGATTATCCATAGATTTTTGAAACCTTAATAAATTTTCCTTAAAAGAGAACTACCCATTACCAAAAATGGATCATATTCTACAGAAGGTAGTTGGATCTTCTAGGATTTCTTTATTAGATGGTTTCTCAGGTTATAATCAAGTTTTAGTTCACCATGATGATCAAGATAAAACAACCTTTACTACTCCATGGGGTACCTTCATGTATGTGAAGATGCCTTTTGGGTTAATGAATGTTTGAGCCACATTTCAAAGAGAAATGAATATTGTTGTTTCTAATGACATTGGCAGGTTTATTGTGATTTATCTAGATGACATTACTTTTTATACCAAAACTGATGAAGAACATTTGTTACATCTGAGAAGAGTATTTCAGAAATACAAAAGGTTTCGGATTTCAATAAATCCTAAGGAAACATTGTTTGGCCTTGAAGAGGGAAAACGTCTTGGTCATATCATCTCTAAGGAAGGTATAAAAATTGATCCTAAAAGGATTGACGCCATTCTGAAAATTGACCATCCTAGAAACATTAAGGAACTTCAACCATTTATTGGCATAATAAACTTCCTAAGAAGTTTCATCCGTAACCTTGCAGAACTTCTCATAAACATGACAAATATGCTGAAAGAAGACTCAGGAATCATATGGAATATTGAGGCTAG